>OMLB01021114.1:2342-39935 GCA_900302555.1 Myripristis jacobus
CACACTGAGACATGAGAGAGAGATACAGGGAGAAAGAGAAAGAGAGAGAGAGAGAGAGAGAGAGAGAGAGAGAGAGGGGGAAGGAGGGAGGTAGAGAGGAAAAAAAGACAGGAGGATTCAAATTGTGTTTGTCGTAGAGCATTTGCATCAGCGGTGAAGAGTTCCCTCTGATGAATAAACGTCTTTCTTCTTTACCTCTTCCCTAAAATCCCTGAAATGTAAATAAAAATCCAGCCCTTAAGAGATAAGCAAGACAGAAAAGTACACAAATAATCATGTAATCATTGCCTGTTGGGTTTCAGAAGTAATTTCACACTATTTCATTTCATTTGGTACATTGTGGAGTCTTTCACCTGCGCTGAAAGCAAGAGGGATCACATATTATGACTCGAGTACAAAAGTACAGGTTTGCATGAATTTCACTCGGCAAATGTCTTTGAAATGATGATTTGCAAAATGTCAGAATGTACGGGAAAGATTTCTCCTCAATTTCTGCTCGGTATTGGGAGATAGATGGTTTCTGCAGTCCATTTTGTAAGACATTATCCCCGCTTTGCCCAGGTGCCTGGGGGCAGAAATCATTCATCAGCAGAGGAAGGGGGGGGGGAGGATCATGTCAGTTGTCAATTACAGGTAACTGGGCAAGATTTCTGCAGAAAACCTGGCAGACATCCCCCATAAAGACATTTACTTGGCTGTTGACCTTGTAGGCGAGGCGGCTGCTTTGAGAGCTGGGCACAGCATGGCGGAGAGCTTTTTATTCAGATAAGACTCTCTCTTTCTCTCTGTCTGCTTTTCTCTCTCTCTCTCTCTCTCTCTCTCTGCATAGCGCTGTAAAGTGCTACTGGGTGATTTTTCCGCACTCCAGTCGAATAATAACACTGCCTGCTTTTTTTTGGTAAAAAACACCCCTAATTACCTCAACCTTGCAGCGAGAGGAAAAGGGCAAGCTACTTACTTTGACTACTTCCACACTGAGTAGCTCTTGACTTACAACAGTCCTCGGCATGAATCTGCATCTTTATTTGCTTGTAATCCAGAGTACTGTCCAAGTCCATCAAGAGCAGGTTGCAGTTTATTTTTTTATTTATTTTTTTGTTTGTTTCCTTCTCCAACGTGATGCAATCAAATATTATAGAGAATATTATATAGACCAAACTAGTCGTGAATGTTGAAGACTTTATTTCCTAATGCTTGATTTCATAAAGTACATCACTGACTATCTCGATAGAGGTGGAGTGTCACATAGTAATCATATTGTCACCGAGGGCCCAGAAGTATTTTGGCCTTTAAAGCTCCCATATTGTCAAAATGTGTTTTGTTTTGTTTTTTCAACTCACAGGTGTAAAATAAAAGCTGTGAAAATGTGAAGTGTCTCGCTGCAGTCGCTCCTCCAGCTCCATCACAGCAATCCAATCATCCCTTATTCTCTTTGATATTAACTACAGTGGAAAAGTTGAATTTGTTGCATTATTGTATTTGGTTTGTTTAGACTCTTACTGCCAAGTTCCAAGCAAACCAGGGCTTGTAAACAAAATCCACATGAACTCACAAGTGGCTTTTTATTGGTCATACTTTTAGGCTATATCCACATGGATAGATCCTGTGATGGATTTATCCACTTTTAGGAAAAAAAAAATTGTCCACCCACATGAGAGCATTTTTGAAAATATGCCTACAAACAAAAATGCACACGTCTCTGCTGCATGAGCATATGCATGTTGTTGCCATTGCTGAATTACAAATGCAATTCAGTTATGGTTAAAAGCTCCTAATAATGTCCAAAACGGTGCGGAGAAAGTCAGATGCCAAAAACAAAGCTGAGAAGTTTATATGGCCCGATGATGCAGTCGAGGTCCTACTGGAACGAATGAATACAGATCGTTGAAAATCACAAAAGACGTCAAAAGCGGCAGCTGCGTGAGGTCATCGTCTCCGCTGTGAGCATGTGCAAAATCAGCAAAGTCACAGCGGTGATGTCTGCTGCGTTATCAGATTCTGTAGAATAAATAGATCCACACACCAAAAAGCTCCCCGGCAGCAGGGGCCTCGACAACTGGGTGGAGGACCACTGTGAAATAGGATTTAATTTTTTTTTTCTTGCCGTGTAACATTTTCCTCAAAATTCAGACTAATGCAGAGTCACCTTCTTAAATATCCAATATCCAAAAATGCACGTGAGAAGTAGACAATGCATTTCACTGTTTACATAAATACAGAACTGATAATGTACATATGTACGCAATTTTAATTTTCACTGACTGTTTGTGTGTGGACAGGAAGCCAAAAAAATGTGCATTTTCCCAAAAAATGATCATCATGTGGGCATGGCCTGAGATTTCCGGGTGTCTTGGTGAAGTTATTTGATGATGATTTGATCCAAATTCCAATCGCATTTCCCCACCTTCCCAAATGAATCAATCTGCCCTCAGAGTTGCTTTTACATACTCCCCACTTCTCCGTCCCTCCATCCATCTTTCCTCCCCCGTCTCCCCTTCCTCTCTGTGACTCTCGAGATAATAATAACCGACCACACTGGGCTCATTACAACATCAAAGAGGATCTCCATGAAAAGATTGATCACTGTGTTGGTAGCAGAGCACTCAGCTTTGATTTCCTCTAATACCCGCATGAAAAGAAACAGCTGAGAAAAGAAGAAAGAGAACCAGTTCAGAGACAGTTCATTAACAGGATTTTTTTTTTTGGTGTCTTTGAACAGCAATAAACATTCAGCATAGACCTCCAATGTGAATTTGCCCAGTCTAAATCATCTTTTTCTTTTTTGTTTTTCTTTTTCGGATGAATTCCTTTTATCAACTCCCACCACTTTCGTTTTATTTTATGACGCTTTATTCTCTCCGTCCTGTGATTACTGTCTCTCTCATTCCAAGAGGTCAGCTTCGTTCTGATAATGACGTATCTATCAGCTCTTTGACAACTGCTCCCGAAAATGTCTTCATTTTGCTTGGCAGGAGTTTACACCGAGGGTCTGGCTGAATGGGACGCAGCAGGAGAGTCAGTGGGTTGCAATTACTCACAAATCTTTTTTTTTATGGTATAATTACTGAACAGTGCAAATATTATGCTAATTTGAACTTGAGGGGTTCGGTTCCACTACAGCATCATGTTGTGAGTACACTCGTCCTGTGATGTTTCTTAATAGATGTTTGTCAGATTACAAAAACATTTATAATATAAATAAAACATAAAAATAAATAAATAATACATAAATCAGTATACATAAATCAGTACTTCTTCTGAAATCTTGAAATCCTGCCATTATTTAAATAGAGGTCTTAGGTTGGGACAAAGTAAAAAAATATTAAAAAATGATGTAGGCTATAATCAAATATATAATCAAATAAGTTGAGATGTTATTCAAAGTTGCTACATGCATCGTTTTTCAGGGAATGAAATATCTGAAATATCTTTCTGATATCAATTCAAATCGGTTTCCAAAGCTGTTTCCATTTTTTATTTTCAAATTTTGTGCCTATTATGAGCTGTTGCTGAACTTCCCCCCGTTCCATGTCATCGTCCATGACACGCTTGACAGGCAGCAATCATTCTGCCAGAGTGAACTCTTTATAATCGACTCGGGTTGGTGACATTAAAGTCAAACTGCGGCACAGAACATTCCAGTTGTTTGTGTATTGGCACCTTGTTTTGCAGTAAAAAAAATTAACTGCTGCTTGAAAAATACATTTTCGGGTTTTGCAAGGGAATTCCTTTCAGTACTTCCACCTTGATTTACTGAAGGTCTTCAATGTGTGCAAAAAAATTTTCGGCATGTGTAAAATTCAGACTTTGGACACTGAAAACAGTTGAGGAGCAAACACACCAACCATTTTAGTAAACGTGCACCTTCATGAAAACCTGTGAGAGCGTCATGATGTCATAAGCCATGCTGAATATTTAATTACACAGTTATGCACATGAACAATGCATAAACGACATTGCATTTGATTGGTTGGTGATAGACTTAACTGTCATTACATCAAACATAATGAATATTTATTTATGTGTAAAGTTCTGTACTATAATTTTAAAGGACCATACCAGTGATTTTGAATGTTTGGCCCTTTTACTAAAATTTACTCACTTTTTACATGCAGTAACCATTCATATGGGGTACTGAAGATTTCACAGCATATAATAGAAATCCTGTCATTTTCAAATTTAAATCTTTGGTTGAAACATACACTTCATAATGTTCTGTTTTGGCAGCTAACAAAGTCATCACCTTTATGAATAAACCACAGAACTGACAGCTGGCTGTAGAAAGCAAATGTTTCCCCCGGGGACTATTTTCCCTTGCAGAAGGACCATGTCACTCCGCCCAATTTGAAGTCATCAAAACACAAACAGTGCTGCTGCTTTTAGGAAAACGAATGTGGACAACTTTATTACAGTGATGGAAAACCGGTGTGAAGAAAGTTTGATGTCTCTGAAAGTTCATTTTCATTTCATAGTGGAAGGAATGGAAACCAATGGCTGGATAAAAGGTAGGAAACATTATATTCTAAAAGTTTTAAAATATCACTGCTTGCTTTGGGAAAAGATGATCAGAAATGTGAAGTTTAGACATTTTGTAGATATCACGCTAAACATGCAAAAGCAACAGTATGATCCTTAAATTTTGTGCACACTAGCACACTGCATGAAGGCTAACACTGCATATGAATAAAACGCGGCGACTTTTCGCACATTGAAGCTTGTCTTAGTTTGAGCTGACGGAGGAACATCAGGTGTCAACCCCGAGTGTTGAGTCAAATTCATTTCAGCGCAGTCCAATGCATAGGAATGCTGACTGTCAACACAGCCATCTGACACTTGCCGGTGAAATAATCAAGCTCTAAATTTTCCCTGCTGGGCTTTGTGCAGGTTGACACCCTGGTATTACATAACAAGAACAATCTGCCAGGTTTGATAAGTGATTTGACAGCTATGCAAAATATGGTTCGACTCTCAAAACCCTCAGTATCGAGTTTGCAGTCACAACGGATGGTTTACAGAGACCAGGAAAGGTGGGATAAAATGCAGCCGATGTTATTTACAGTAATTCGTGATAGATGTTATAATTCTTGACAGAAAGTACGCACCTTCACATTCAAATCGACGCGCTTTGATGATCACTCGGCTGACAGGGCGATGAATAGACCACTTTCCTCACCAAGCAGCCTTGCAACGGGCTTTTTATCTTCTCCGACATGACAGATTGAGAGAAGACAGGCGCACAAACAAGACGATGCTCTCAAAGTTCCCTCTCTGCTCTCTTTGCTCCCCTCTCTCGCTCTCTTTCACTTAGTCATGTAGGAGACCCTGACAGTAAAGAGCAGCTGTATTGAAATTCAGGGCAGACAAGTGGAAATCAGTCTGTGAGTCTGAGGGTTGCAATTATCAGACTCAAATAGCTCTGGGGGAAAGAGCGC
The DNA here is from genome assembly GCA_900302555.1 of Myripristis jacobus. NCBI lineage: Eukaryota > Metazoa > Chordata > Actinopteri > Holocentriformes > Holocentridae > Myripristis > Myripristis jacobus. Next base: position 7,775 of record OMLB01021114.1, read on the forward strand.
CAATGTTTGGCATCAAGTACACGCACACACACACGCATGCACGCACACACACACACACGTATGCAGATACTCACACTCACGAAAAAAGTGATCACCAGACAGGCAAACACACACTTTCACTGACGTTTACACACTCGCACACAAGACAGAAAAGACAGCAACATGCACGGACAACTGACTAACCAACAGACACGTTTACACACAAACACACACACTGAACTACACTGAAAAAGACTGATACACATACCATGAGGTAACACAAACACACACACACACACTAAAGATAAGTACACACACAATGGTGTCATGATTGTCATTTAAACTTCGCCTTGATTGCACTGTGGCTTGTCTTGTTTTTCTTTGCCTTGGTGCAGTATAGCCCTGCTGAATATAAATTAATCCATTCAAATTAATTAATTAATAGCGCATGAATTAAACAGTAATGAGACGGCGCACTGAAGTACAACTCGGTGCCAAGAAGAGAGCGGAAAATATTCAGCGCTGCGTCTGGTGTCACAAAGGTGCACGGCAACTTGAAGAGAGCTCTGCCAGCCGCGTGATGTCGACGCTGACGTTGCGCGACAGGCCTCTGGATTACCATGGCAACCCAGAAAATGACTCCGACTTTAAATCACCCGTGCACATAGTAGGTGAAATCAAAGTCGCACCCTCACCTGGTAATCCTAATGATGTCTGAGGGGGGCTGATGTGTTACTTTATTATGCCCATAAATAATTGAGGAACCAAATCTCTCCTGTCACACTCTGGATTATGTAATTTATGCATCTCACAGCATCAAATGAAAGATTTTCTCTAGAATATCTGGTCACTTGAATTTAAAGGACCATGCCACCGATTCTGCATGTTTATCATAAAATCGACAGATTGTATGAACTTCAAATGTACAAACTTTCTTCACAGTATTCCAGCACCGTAATTAAGTTGCCCGCATTCACTTTCCTTAAAGCAGCAGCACTGTTGTGGTTTGCTGACTTGAAAGTGGGCGGAGTGATACAGTGTCTCCGCCAGAAAATAGTCCCCGGGGGCACGTTTGCTTTACACAATGAATAGTTCTGTCATTTATGGATGGTGATGACTTTGTTTGCCGCAGAAGCAGAACATAATGAGGTGTGTGTTTCAACCTAAAATTCAAATTTGAAAACCGAGGCATTTTGATTATGTGTTCTGAAATATTGAGCGCACCACACAATTTGCAGAATGGGTTTGTTGCGATGTAAAATGTGGGTTAATTGTAGTAAATGGGCCAAACATTCAAAATCACTGTGATCCTTGAACTCAAAGACTGTTTGAAAATGGCACAGAAGAATTGTTTCTTTCACTTTTCTGTTCTCCATTTGTCTTCCAGTGGTTATGACTTAACAGAAAGTATCTATTCAGCTCCCCAGAGGCCCGACCAATCTTGAACTGCCACCTTTTTCCAATAGGCAAACATCCACAGTTGACGGATAGCCTCATTACCGCTAATGTGCTGTGGACAATAGCGTCCGCTAAACATGAAAAAGCCTTTAAGAAGTTACAGACTCGGCCGGCTTGATCGGGTCATTCAGCAGTCGAGAGCGCTGCTGATGAAAAAGGCCACTTCTCCTTTTGTTTTTTAGCTCATGTCCTTTCTGTAAGTGGCTCTGGATAAAAGCATCAGCTAAACGCCTGAAACGTCAAATGGAAATGTCTACAGCAAATAACTGATTGCCCAGGCAGCTAGCTATCTCCATGTCTGCGTTATTATTATACCCCAGACCGTTCTATTATGCATGAGAGTGATTATGCTTTAGCAGATTACAAGCTGACCCCATTGCCTTTGCTTTACCTGAAGTGTAATTTGGATTCGGGGGAGACGAGATGGAATGTTTGTACCATCAATCTCTGTGATGTCTGGGGATTGAATGCAGTAGAACAGAATAGAATGGGTTGGCTCTTAATGACGTCCTGATATCATTTTAAAACCGAATGGGACAACAACATGATGAAAATGCTTATTTCCCTTGCTGACAACAAAACCGGTACAAATGGTGTCCCACACACACACACACACACACACACACATATACACGCGCGTTCACACTCCCAGACTGCCTGACGACGTTTCCAGTGCAAATGGAGTCGCTGAGCGTGTACACGCCGCAATATGATGTATTTTGAAGTTGATGTTAAGTGAATGGATTCCAACTGACTGAGAGTGCCAATTGGACTCGGCTCCGTGAAAATGACCTCCACCCGAGCTCGCGCTGAGATTTCTCATGTTTTGGCCCCTGGTTGTCTCTCTTTATTGCCCTGCCATCGTTTTAAGATTCAGGTTTGGCGTATTAAAGTTTATCGAGCTGACACAAGAAAGCTTTATGACCCACTGTCGCCGGGATGGATCCCTGATCTGGCTGGGAAATTCGAGGACGGGAGAGTAAACACGTAAACCTCTCCCCTCGTTTGATCAGTGCCCTCAAAATACCCTTGAGCAAGGCACTCGAGCGTTTCCATACAACTGCTCGGTGGCCAACAGTAGAAGGCATTTCCCATCTGTTTACATGTGTAACTGTATGAATGAAGTCCAGCTGAATCTGGGAATGTGGTCTCTCTTGACTCTAGGGATTCACTCAACTCCAGATTTTTACTCTTTTCTATGGTTTCAATCACTAGCTGTTTCATCTTCAGCAGCTTTATGAGTCGACTTTGGTATTGTATGTCCACAGAGAGAATTAAAGGAACATGCCAGTGATTTTGAATGTTTGTCTCATTTCTCATTCTCTCTCATAGTGCCGCTGCTTTTAGGAAAAAAAAAAGCGAATGTGTTCGACTTTATTACAGTGATGGAATATTTTGGAATTGGAAAAACTAACTACATCCAGATGAGTGCTAAAATGTTTATTCATGATGACATTAATGCTGAATTACTGGAATATTGTTCATTTTTAAAGAAACCCGGAGTCATTGATTGATAATGTCAGGAAATTTTGCAAGGATCATAAATAACCGTTAAAATATGAATAAAACTCTAGGTCTAATGTTAAACAGTAAAAATCACATGGGATCTATTGAATGGATATGTTGCTTTTCAATTTTATTAATTATTGCTTGATGATATCAATGGAGGGTGCAAGCTACTCTGGCCACTGGTCATAATGTTCATTATCATGACTTACAGGGGTGGAATGATAACATTTTTTGAGGTTGAAACGGATGTCTGGCATCTTCCCAACTACAGTGGCTGGTAATGATACTCATATCATTTGTTGTAAGAAATGTAAAACACATGCAGGTGCAAATCAGGCTCAACCCTCAAATAGACCTGTCTCAAAATAGTTAAGTGTTTTGTCAATAAAAGATCATTTTCATTTTGTTTTGTTGTTGATTTTACAGCTGCATTAATGACACACTCATAACAATAAAAAAAATTGTTTCTTAAAGCAGATACTGGCTTATACCAAAAATTTGGCTACTTACGTATGTGAAATTCAATATAGTTTGTATGGTAAATTGGCTGATGTGCCTGTGTTTGTGGTGTGAAATACAGGATTCCATATTTTTCAGGAAAATACTGCCTGCTTGTGAATCTGTCTTTTTCCTTTTTTATTCTCTTTCCTCTTTACCTTTCTTCAGCACTTATCTTTCACATTATATTCCCCATCCTTATACTCTCAAACGCTCCTTTTTCTCATGCTATGCTCTTACCTGGTGTTTTTTTTTTCCCCTCATTTGCACTTCTGCCACTTTAAAGACTCCACACACACACACACACACACACACACATACAAGCACACACACACTGCCTCTCTATCTCTCTCCATCCAAGGTTAGGATCAAAAGGCCAGTTTCTACCTGTCCTTTTCACTCTCAAGTGTGTCTCTTTAATGTGGAATAGCCAGAGCAGAGAACACACACTCTCATACACACACACACACACACACACACACACACACACACATACAGGGGCCGTCAGATCAAAGGTCTGATGTCCAGCCTGCTCTCTTTGTCTGATCCAACTTCAAACAGTCACATGTTGACAGAACAAGCCTGGGTTAGAATGTTAATCAGATATTAAAGGAAGGCCATACTGCAAAGCAACTTACTTCTAATTTAGTAGATCTATCAGAACATGGTGTGTGCTCAGAGAAACCAATTCTGCTTGGATGTTTTTGCTTTCCAAAGTCTGGGTATCAGGATTTATTGCTTGAAAAGCTGTGTCATGAATCCCAGCCTGGTGATTTTGAACCCTAACTCCTAGGCGGGGGATGTCTCTCTGTCAACTCCACATCTCCTGCCTCTGAGTTGGGGCTCTTTTGTTTTTGGACTGCGGCACAATGCCAAGGCGGGGACTGCCACCGAATAGGGAGGCAGCAATGAACCGATGTCACTTCCAACAGCCACTTAAAACACCACGGTTATCCAAATGCAAGCATCTTCTAGAAGCTGGAGTATCTCTGTCTGTGGTTCGGTTTTCTTAAAGGCAGCCTTGCTTTATCACAAGGCTATCTCTGCCAGGAATGGCTCAAGATGTTTGTGTGTGTCTGCAACTGAGCTCAGTGTAAACAAGTTAACAGGCATGAGTTCTGAACCCTGCCACAGTCCTGGATAATTAGCAGCTTTAGCTCTGAACAGAGGTCTAAATGGGTCACCTACTAATTTGCGACCAACATAGGTGCAATGACACAGGACATGTGCTGCATTTAGGTAGGCAATCCTGAGTTTAGTGTAACTTTAACCTATGTAACACGATAAATTGCTTCAGGACTGGGCTGTGACTTATGATTATGGTGTTGTTCTAATGAGAGACCACCAGGGAGGAATGTTGGAAAAATGGTTGGGAGATGTTGACACCAGCTAGCCTGGAGGTGAAGTGTGTGGTCTGAAACATCTGCTAATATAAGTGATGTTGGCCACTGGTGATCAATCCCGGGGGAAAAGTGTAAAACCTGTCTGGGTTGGTGTAAAAGTGGTGTAACAGAGAAGCGACAACATCCCAGACTTGTAAACACCAAAAAGCTGCTTCAATTAGCAACGAGGAAGAATGGAAGAATGAATGCTCAAAACCTCAGAAATGGCCGGGGGTTGCTGAAGAAGACTGATATCCAACATCCAAACGATGCTGACAAAAAGTGCCTGCCAGTGGGTCAGTCACATCTAAGTTGCTCAAAATCACCAATAAATGAAATAATAAATAAATAAGTGGAGAGGCATGTATCTTGGTGGCAGGTTATAATGAAATGTAGAGCTCGTGCGGGAACAAATTTAAAATTGTTAGAACTGGATTTTGAAGTTTTTATGTTAATCAGCATCAACCCAGCAGGAAGGACAGTATTCTGACCTCCATCTTTTAGTTTGTGTTTATATCCTGAAATAGGGTCGTCTTGGCAGATGGTTATACTGGTGAATTATGCTATGTAATTTCATACTGGTGTTAATCCAGCCACACCGGTATTCATCCAGTACTGAGCTGGATGACAGGTACTTCCTCCACATGTCGGTGACTGGTTGGTGGGTGACTGTCTCCTGCCATTTGTCTCCGCGTCCAAATCATTGAGCCATTCCCTACATTATTTGTGAATGAGCTCACCCTCACATTAGTCTGGCTAACAGTTTGTCGACTCCACAGTGTCGCTCAGTGTATGCTGCAAAACTGAGTAAACAGTTTCATTTAGCCGGCTGCTGAAGCTTTCTCCTTCTCCCCATCAGGATGGAATTTGAAGGCTTCTGTCTTTTAACATCTTCAATACATAAAGGCGTATATTCATGAACTCAGCAGTAACAGCATTGTGCAGTGCAAAATCAGTAGCAGGATAATTAGATTCATTAAGTTACTGTGGTGGTGGTGACCACCGTAGAGACACTTTACCATGGCATTATTATGTGAGGCGTCCTGGGTGAAAGCCAGTGAAAATCAACAAAGAGCTGCATATTAGACACCCACTGATCATCCACAAGTGTGTGAAAGCAGAATGCATTCCAAATGAGATATGTCAGAAGAAAGGTCTATCACAGCATGGTAAACATAAGTATGTTTCCAAGGGCAACAATGAAACACAATGACAAAAAATAGCTTTTATCAGATACTTGGTTAAGCTGGAAATATACCATCCAAGTGCAAGTATTTTTTGCACGGTGGTGTGGAGGCATGCAGGACATGCAGATGGCCCATGCTGCCAAAATAGCAGAGGTGTTAAAACAGAGGCAGTATAATTCCCATTTCTGAGGTCATGCAGTGTTGAAAAGTAGCTGTTCCTAACTCCACTGATAAATGTGTTGAAAATTATTTTAAACAGTGTCTTTGCCAGGGCAGTCAGCTAGGACACTCTCTCATAAAGGTTAGCTGAGGACCCAAAAGATTTCTGCAGGAATATTAAAATGTCCCCAAAGCATTCTCTTTAGGTTTGTCCAGTTAATTTGCACAATGATAAAACACTGAAGCAGCATGATGAAGACAGTGATAAAACATATTGTGGCAACAGAGAATGAGGAAAAACCAAAGTAAGAGGAGCAGCAAATTGCTAATTTGCGCAGGCAAGATAAAAGAAAACCCCAAGGGGCTTAGAAAAACATGGTACCTCAAAACAGACACAAAAAAAACAAACAAACAAACAAACAAATAAGCACATTATTCTGCAGGAATTGATATGAAATGCTGTCGGCTATGCTGCCACAACAAGACTGGGACAGAATGAAAATCAATCAAAGTTAGGGAAGAAATAAAATGACAACCCTGGTTGGAAAGATATATTACCTAAAAATGCTTAAGTAATGTAAATAGAACAACAAAGGCAGGAAAGAGGGACTTCTTTACTCCGGGACAGCGAGGATACACCTTGATACAAGCTGCAACAGAGTATAAACAGCATCATCAGTGCCCCCTTCATCACTGTGGAGAGTATTAGTACATACCATCACCAATGCATATATAGATATAGATATAGATATAAGTATGCACAACTGAAACCTATTTGACTAAATCACTTGGTCCAAACTACCTGCTGAATTTCTGTGTGTATGATTAGTGACGCCTGGTAATGTTTGGTGTTTTGAATGTTGTTTCAAATTTCCGTTCTGGTTCTGTCGAATGGAGGGAAGAGCTGCAGGTCCCGTCAAGCCAACACTAGCTATTCATATTGTGGCCATAATTCTATCACTCTGGATAGACGTCCTGCTACTAGGATGTAGGTTGGGTGGTGGATGGGTCAGTCAATTGACTTTCACACAGGTGATCTGAGTTTGAGTCCAATAACCAAGACCATAATAATAAGTGTTTTTATGCCTAAACCTAACAATGTGACACCGACATTCTGAAAAAGCCGGAACCAAAAATACATCAGAAACAGTTTAATAGTTAAGATCAGGAATCTCTCAAAAACATCCCATTTCTGTAGAAAAAGTTTTTTTTTTCCTGTCTCCATTGTTGAATAAAGGACACGGTTTCCCCACTCAGACTCCTGTTTTCCAGCCTCCAGTCTACATCAGCCAATTATGGTACTCCTCCACACACCCTTTTCCTTCCCTCCATCCCTTCATCCCTCACCCCTCGGTCTTCACCCACTCCTTCCTGACCATTACCCCCATCCCTCCATCTCTTCATCACTCATCCTTCCCTCCAGACTCTCAATACATCATCGCAATCCTCCATCATACAGCTATTTCAAATTTGTATCCTATTGGCATGGTGTTTTGCTAGTGAAAATATGTTTCACCCTAAAAATAATTAAGAATGCACTTTAGTTGTATGGAAAACAATTTTTTTGAGGAGACAGGGTTGCAGGGAAGGTTGACTGAATGCTTGCCTTTTTAACGCGGCCTGCTTCACATTCCCACCTGTTGGCCACTGGGCTGCTCCCTTCGAGCAATTTTCGTTTGATGCTTTCCTCAAAGGCACCTTGACTGAGGGTTTTTAGGACACTTTTCCCATCCAAAATAGGCACAGCAAGTGTTGTAAAAAAAAAAAAAAAAAAAAGAATTGTACAGCCAAAGGTTGCAATTAATAGGTTTCCATTAAAGCAGAGAAGGAAATACTGAGATACTGTTAGCTATTACTATAAAAGAAATAAGTCACAGGTCACTATCAAGATGTCAGACTTCCGTAATAATGGTTGTGATAGAGGAGGTGCGACTATCCCATTGAAGGAAAAGCCCTGTATTTATAGGCCCTCTGTGTGAGTGTCTGGCTGCATGCCAGTTGTCAGGATGGCTGTGTCCACCGTAGCCTGGTGTCCCCTGTCTCCCAGCTAATTGTCAGGGACAGCCTGGTAATTCAGCAGGTAATAGCGGAGCAGCCCTCTGCTAATGGATTCCTGCCCAGGAAATGAGGCTTTGGAACTGCCATGACAGGATGACTGACAGCAAGATTAGAGCACAGACAGAGAGAGGAGACGGGTGGGAGAGAGAGGCAGGGAGGACACAAGCAGGGGATGACAGAGGGGCAAACAGAAGGGAAGAACACAGTGAGAGGGAAAGAGAGAGAGAGAGAGAGAGAGAGGATAAGATGAGATGAAAGCCCGGAGAGAGAAAGAAAAAGTGGGGAGGATGAAAGAGAGAGATGAAAGCTGAGAACAGATAGATAGGGATGCGCCCATCGTATGAAAGTCCCTTTTTAAACGTGCCTGCCGCAATGTTGCTGCTCCCAAGAGAGGACTTTTCTTTTCAGCCAACAGAGGATGCAGACAGGTGGTCATGAGTTTTGAATTACATTACGCTTGTTCACCATTTTTCAAAGCCTACTGTACTTTTTTTATATATATTTGAATGTGTTTTCATACCTTCAAGGCAGCTGGACGTTTCTATTCATTTCAGTGCAGTACAAAAATCAACTTCTAGTGGCCTGAAACTCCCATGTGTAATACAACACAGTGAGCAATTTATTTTTGTCAGAGTCACTTTTTTATTCATGATAATTATAATTTTAATGCTCACATTGATTTGACAAGTGCACATCCTATGGTGTGTTCGCATGCTAGTGGGAAACTCCAGTATCTGAGCCTTTAAAAAAGTCAAAAAGTCTTCATGTGCCATTTGGTCTGAACAGAACACCCAGGAGAGATGATACGCAAAAATAAACAGAGAAAAGGACAAAGTGGATTTGGCTGCTTCTTGTTTTGACAGAAAACAGTCTTTGAAGAAAAGATTGTTTTACAAACTAAATTCAGATGATCATGACTTAGAAACTGAGGTATGCATGTTAGCCAGAGCAGCAGAATTTTTTTTTTAAAGTAGTTTTATCACTTTTAAAGAGTGATCAAGTAAATATTCAATCTATCTATCTATCTATCTATCTCTGTGACTCACTGAGAAAAAACATTAAGACTATCACTACCAAACCATCTGTGCTTGTTTACTCAGAGACAATTGAAAATCCTGGATTGAGGCTTCAATCACACAGAATAACTTTACACCAAGAGGTATAGAAACATAAACATAAACATGCAATACAAACTTTTATGCTTTATGCTTGAAAGCAGACTTATTGCTAACACAGGCTCACCCTGCCTCAAAATGCCTCAAAATGCTTGATTGTAACTCATGTCCCCTCTGTCCTAAAGAGAAGCTTTGTTGTCATATGTAGTCATTCCACCTTAATAAGAGGCTTTCCCCAGACATGTTTATTCCTTGTTAATCTCTGTGCTGACAGTCCCTGAAAAGCCAAATGCCACTCAGAGAGTTTTAGTCAGCCTTCCAGGGTGAAGGCTATTACCGCTCTGACATCATTTGACAACATCAAATCCTTTACGTGGAGAGGACAACCGGGCGGAGGCAGCGCTGAATTTAAAGAATCAACACATTTTTCATATGCCCGCGGACAGTTCAATTTGTATCGGGGCACATTCACGTCTGTCCCAGGGGACAGAAATTAGAGAGGAGTTTGTCCCACCCTCAAATCTGTGATGCCGCGCTGATGTACAGCTCCATATAGGAAGAACGGAGGGCTGGCACGTCACCATAAAAAAGAGAAACTACGGTTATAATCTTCCTCCCTGCCAGAAAAGAAAGGTAATGTATATTTCCTGGGCAATGGCAGCATTCAAATACAGTAAAACTATAAAAGAGGAGAAAAGATCGGGCAGGAAAGGACAATGGCATTAAAGGTGCCCCGTGTACTGTAGCGTTTTTATAGTAATCATAAAATTTTATTGTCACAATAATTGTGACACCTTGGTGTAATTACTGTAAACAAACGAAGCTGTGGTCTAGACAGTAAGCCTTTATCTCCTGCTAATGATCTTGCTAGTGTCTGTGAAAATTACTGCTACATTTCCCTTAAATCAGGGAGGATCACTACATGGTCCTGCTCCCCGTCCCTGCTGCATTATCCCGGTTGCATTTGATTTCACTTTGTCTTTGCTGAAGAAAACAAGAATATTGGAGGAAAACTGTGAAAGCTTTACCCCAGTTTGAGCACCCTTTTCCTATTTTGTGCTGTAAAGCAATACCCTTTGTGCCGTAAACCAGCTGTTCTCAATCTAGCCCTCATGGACCCCCCCTGTCCTGCAAGGTTTGTTCCAGCTCTACCGCACGTCTGATCCAGTTCAGGGCTGAATCCAAATGTCCACCTCTTGACTTGCAGACCCAGGCTTCATTTGTGTTCATCATCATCATGTCAAGTCTGCAAGGCTGTAAGGTATAGGCCTCAGATCTGTTTCACACATTCAGATACACAAATGTTTGTTAATAAGAAGTGGATTATGACTAAATAAACTGGGTATTTCTTACATTAGAGGACGTTCTTTGGTGTTTTTGGGCCATTTTCAGATCAAACCATCCTCGTACAAGAGGTCTGTTTTCGAGGAATTACGACGGAAAACATGATTGCTTTCCATAGCCTTTAAATTTGGCATTACACTGCACAGCTTTAATAGGGTAGGCATGATTCAAGTACCATCTCAAGCAATGTTTTAATACAGTAATTGTTTCACACATTCATTTGAAGTTTGTTTTGTTTTCTTAGTCAGCAGTTGGAAAACTACGGCATCACGTCCGCATCTCTGCAAGTCTGCAGAAAGTCTGCATGAGATGGATTGTGGATTTCGGACAAATCCTCAGCACACGCAGACTTCCAGGGAACACACCTGCAAAGTCCATGACTCTGCACGTGCAGTTACATCCAGACATTTGGATTCAGCCATAGCCTGGCAGCCTCGTGCCCTCGCAGGCTTAACGTGATGACAGGGAACACGTCACAGCGTTTCCCCCTTCACCACCCACTCCACTAGAGGACTGAAGTCCGCAAGGGATCCGTCCGCAAGTTGATGGACATTTGGACTCAGCCATGCACACCCTGCTAAGGTAGATCTGTTTCAACCAATCAGAATTAAGCCTGTAATGAGGTGTGCAAAAGCAGAGCTGGAACAAAACCTTGCAGCACAGGAGTTCCTTGAGGACTGGATTGAGTACCATGACCATAACCTAGTGGTGTCCGGGTCAGGGTTTTGTTTTTTGTTTTTTTAACTTTTGACCACCCACTCCACCCGGGGGAGACCATCTAGCACTCTCGATTCATTTTCATGACAAACCAAATGCCCCCACCACCCACTTGACAAAAACTCTACCAAACATGCTCGTGATTTATTAACACAACGCCAAGCATTTCAGACGTCATGCAACGTAAAATGCAGAGAACAAGCTGTTAGGGGCTTGTAGTGATGTCTCAAATGCAGTGGTTCATTGATATTAAAATGCTACATGCAGGGCCTTTGGTTATGATTTCGCTCTACCAAAATGGCATGGTCGGGGTCCTCCTTACACCCACAAGTAAGTATTTTGAAAAGAGCCCACAACAGAAAGGGGGATTTTGTAGGGTTTGATTGAGCGAGCTTGAGAGCGCAAACACCATTACTGCTGGGATGTCGTTTAACAGCAGCAGATGGAACAGGCATTACAGTGAGTCACACTACAAGGCTTGACTTGGTTAAGGCCGTTGTAACCGTGATTGCGACTTGATTGCTTTGGTCCCGCAACAAGTAAATTACGGCTTGGATCGGTTGTACATCTCATATAGACGTCAAATATGGTTGCTTTCAGATCAAACCATCCTCGTACAAGAGGTCTGTTTTTCGAGGAATTACGAAGGAAAACATGATTGCGTTTGGCCCTGAGTGCCATCTTTTAGGCGAGCCGGATTTGTCTCGCAGGACAATTTAACGGCCTCTGGAAAGCCCGTGTTACAAGCACAAACACGACCGGTGTTATTTTTAGATTATTGTAAAGGTTTCAGCTGGATTCTCCTATGTATTCTTATGGGGTGCCCACTCTCTGCTTGTTTGTCTTTTTTTCTGTGTGTCATCTGTATCACTCTCTCTCCTTTGACTCTCTTTTTGTCGCCTTTTCCTCTGTCTCGGTTTTTCTGCACAACATAAAGGGCTGGATCACAGATCAGGAGATGAGACTTTACTTGCTTTTTGCTTCTCCGTTTCGCGCTTTCTCTGGTTTGCTGTCATTCTTTCCTTTTACTCTCTCTCTCTCTCTCTCGCTCTCTCTCTCCCACTCTCACCTTTGCTTTTGAAGCTCAGGTGAAATCGCTGGCTGTTTGCTGTCTTCACTGTACAAGTTTCTGCCTCTGTCCATTTGTTTCCACTTGATCCCTGCCTCTGTTTTCCGTCAATCTTCATCTCTCTCTCTCTCTTTCCCTCTCTTTCTCTCCCCCTCCTGTTGTCGTTTTTCCTCTCCCGTCTCTCCTTCGCACTTTGAGATGAGAGGATCTGCGTTTTGTTATCCTTGCTCGGAGAATGGCTCCCTATGTCTTTGTCTGTTTTCTCCCCGTGCTTTCCAGTCTGTCTTCCCCCTCTCTCTCTCTCTCTCTTTTTCCATACAAAGATGAAAAGATCAGTCTTGTCTGCTGTTTGTTGTCTTTGCTCTAAAAGTTTTTTCCTCTGGATCTCTGCCACATGCTGCTAGTCTGACTGCTCGGGTCAAATGAAGTGACCCGCTGTGCATCGCTAATGTGCTCAGGGGGAATCAGTTAAATTATGCTCACTGCAGGGGTGAAGACATACATAACGCTGGCATCAAATACCTCAAGGTTACACAGTATTTAGTCCTTTAGCTTCCAGCTGTTTACAGAAGATGAAAGCTGTTTCGCCAGTTGACAAGCACGCGTCCTACGGTTAGCCTGTGTCGGCCATGAGACTGAAACACAATGTCACACTCGCTGGGAAAGATGAAAGATGATGTTTTGAGGGTGGGCATCCAGTTCGCCAAACTGCATCGCCCCATTCTTCAAAAAGGCTTTTATTTTGTAACATTGAACGCTGATCCGAGCATCGCTGAACGCTAAAGAAGATTTCAGTGTCACGTGTATGCTTTAGCTGTCACATAGCCCAGGTTCTTTTTTTTTTTGCCGGTGTATAGCCTGTTACAAATGCATCGCTGCAAATTTAAAGGGACAGTTCACCCAAAATGTGAAAAAAAAAAACATATTTTCCCACATGCTCATTTCTATGTGATTGAAGTCTCCAGTCTGTTGCCAGATTCTCTGTCTCCCTTCACCTCAGGTTAGCAAATGGAGAATACGTCAAGAAAGCACTGGTATTAGATTTTAGCTGCCCCATAGCACAAAATCACCATATTTATAGTGTTGACCAATGACTGAATGATTATTTAATGATGTGCTGAGACTGTACTGACATTTTTGGCTTTACATCTCACAGGCAGGCGGGCAGACAGAGGAGAGCCGACATTTCAAGCTCCGGGAAAAAAGTGGAGTCTAAGCAAGCATCAAGAGGACCCTTTACAACAGCTAGCCCTCTTTCTCCCTCTCTCTCTCTCCCTCTCTCTCTCTCTCGCTCCCTCTTACTCTCCCATGGTCTCTCTACCTCCTCCCTCAATCTTTTACAGCCACTCTCTCTAGACTGCCACCTCATTTTTTATCATCGTATCTGTCTTCTTCTGTAGGGGTGGAAGGAGCACTACGTGTCCTATTGCTGAAGTTTCATATAAATGAAGGAGACATCTGGTGGAAAAAAAAAAATATATATATACTATATACTGTACTTGAGTTAAAGTAAAGGGTGGTTCACTTAAAATGTACACAGAGAAAAAGTTATTGTATGATTTATTTATTTATTTATTTATTCATTTTTGACTAGCTATTTCCCTGGTTTCATTTTGAGAATTCAACATCACTTCCATCAAACTTCCCAAGTGTATGTTTGCGGTAAAACCAGTGAATCTGCTTTAGCATTAAAGGTCCTTGTTCATATAATTAATCAAAAAATGACAATGACTGTTTTTGTGATATTTTACTTTTGTCATACTACTACTACTACTACAACTACTTATAAGAAAAATAATAATAATGATAATAAGAAATAAATACATACATACATACATCATAGATGAGACTTCTTCACTTGCAGTGAAAGTAAAGCACATAACGGATGCTGAAGTTGTGGGTTGTCTTGACAACTCCTCTTACAGTATATTTATATGTTTGGTGATTGAGTTACCTGTGTTTTTAAAATACTGACTGACCAGCTCTCTCCCAGTGACTGTGTATGGCCGGGCTTTAGAGACCAGATGGCTCAGGGGTCTTTCTCATTCCTCAGCTCTTGGCGATGAAGGGCTTTTAAAATGGTAAGAGTGAGTGCCGCGGCTATTTAAGTAATTGAGGGATTCGATGGCTCGTGTGCCGCACCAGTGTCTCTCTCTTCTTGTCCTCTATGCCTCCCGTCTCTCCCCTGACAGCGTGTTAATATCTCTGCCAAAACAGGGGTCATAACGAGGCCAGAGAGAGAAAAGGAGGGAGAGATGGAGACGGCGAGCGAGAGCGAGGAAAGAGAGTTCAAAGAGAGGGAAAGGCAAAGAGATGTAGATACGCAGCACAAAGAGTCAGACTCTGGGGAAAGCGATAAAGATGGAGAGGAACAGAGGCAAAGCGGAAAGCAAGATAGATGTGATGTGTGAGAGCGAGGGAATGAATCAAGAGAAGCAGGGAAACAAATATGGACAAAAGCCCCAAAAACAACAGCATCATTTCAGATCACAGCATCTGCCGCTGTTCTTCTTTTTGAGGGAGCAGCTAGTGCGTGTTTGAACACCCAGAGACGAGGCTGCAGTCAGTCTGACAGTGTCGCTGCTTCAGGAGCCCCCTCCGCTACAAATGGACGACGAAAATGAATGAAAGGCAAGGAAACTGCACCAAACTGTGACTTGGTCTGGAAGCCTTGGACGCAGTGACCTTTACCTTTGATAATCACCTCACACATCAGCAGCTAAAGCTTTGAAATAACCCATCTGAGAAAATACAATCACCAAACTAACATCTGAAAGCGATATTAAAATGGATGCTGCCAATTTTGCCTTTTTACAAAAAAAAAAAATAAAATAAAAAAAAGTCCAGATAGACTCGTTAGGGATAATCAGTGACTCGGTGTGTGTTAAATGGTTCTATGTTTTTTTTTCCTAAGGGTTTTTCACTCAGAGAAGCATGGTGGCAGCTGGGAAAAACAACAACAAAAATGCATGTGAATATGGCCTCTGTCTCCAAATTCTTTATCATCATGGGCTATTATATTTGACCCTGGGATTGCATTTTTGGAGTCGCAGAGATGGCCAACGTGCCATCAGTTTAATGGCATAAGTATAATTATTTCCTGTGTGATCTGACAGTCTAACAACACTTAGTTTGCACAGAGAGAGGGTCCCGGAAATGCCATGGAGGGATGTTTTGAAAGCTGTGACATTTGAATGCTAATACTCTGTCCATTTGTTTTCCTCCTTCATTATGCTTTAACAGCGTAACGCATTTGTTTGGTTTAAGACCAGCACGGTTCCCGAGGCAGCCGAGTTGTCATGAGCGTGGAAACACGGATCTGTGCTTACGGCGGATTGCTTGCTGATATGATTATCAGTTTAGGCCGAGGTGCAGTTTAGAAATTAGGAATGAATTTTGAATGAATGGCAGGGATATTCCCGGCCGTATCACTCTTGAATGGTCTGTGGCGCTGTAGCCACTGTTAGATGTCTGCTGTGAAACTTGGGATATTACCAGTCTTATCATCTTTTCTCAGAGCAGGGGAAAGATTGATTTGCCCTTCTCTATGCAATCATACCCAGCAGGCAGCACTGATATTCACACACACACACAAGCTAACTCTGTCCCTAGAGAACTGATGGTCTGCGGACCATACAACTATGTGTGTGTGTGTGTGTGTGTGCGTGTGTGCGTGCGTGCATGTGTGTGTGTGTGTGCGCGCACATCTGTGTCATGCAACCGCTTTCTAACCGTCTGTCTGTGCATGGGTGTTTACGTGTGTCTGTCCATTTGTGTGCATGTCTATGCTTGCGCTTTTGTGTGTGAATGTGTGTGTATCCATGTGTGTAATGCGGTTGTAAAGTCTGTGTGTGTGTGTGTGTGTGGCTACCAGTGCTGTCAGGTGTATTTAGCTCAGGGCCTGGTGATGAGTTCTCCACAGTGGTTGGAGGGGTCGGGACCCCATTATACACAGGTCACACACTGACCCCCAGTGTGGTTGTCTATGGGAGAGAAAATCCTGTTGTGGTGGGATTGTGTATTTTGTGAATTATATATATATACACAAACACACACACACACATACATATAGATATAGATATACAGTAGATATATATAGATATATTGAAAGAAGAAAGTTTAACAATAGTTATTGCTATGCATTATATTTTAATCATTTTAACAGATTGTATATGCAATGTCAGTGTGAACCTCTCCCTGAACTGATAATGAAACAAATAATTAACTAATATTTTGTATTTATATTATTTATTTGTCTTTTCTCATGCCAGAACTGCCTCTCATCCTCAGGCCCACACACATGAAAGCTCTTATTAGTTCTCTTGTCATGTCGGGTCTCAAACTGAGTTCATATCCTCTTTCACCTTGGGAAAGCCTCATTAAAACATACTAACACGCTCGTCATGTAGGTTCCCGAAGTCAATAAATTCATTCTCTCTTACGATGGGAGTCAGGCGCAATTAGGGTGCGGTCATGCCGCGCATGTTTAAAGGAACTGTTCACCTAAAATACAAAAAAAAGGATCATTTCCCACCTATGTCTTTTTCTGTGTGATTTGGAGAGGTTTCCGTCATCTGCTGTCATCTCTGTCTCCCAATGCCAACATGTAGTTTTGAAGGCAGCTATTTCCTGTAATGTATATGCAAACTGTATATATCCGCCCCCATTGGTGTATGAATTTGGGGCTGACAGATACAGTTTGCCAAACTTCTTCACCAGGAAATAGTTTCCAACGGGGAAGATCACAGCAGATTGGAAATGTTGCCAAATCACACAGAAGCTGTCTCGATGGATAGGTTGCACTACAAGTAAGTACTCCCTTACTTCCTTCCTAAAGTTAAAATGCCTTGAAGGTTGTTCAAACTCTGGAACTTTTTCCCCTTTCTTCAAAACGACCTGCAAACACACATAGAGGCGATTAATGGTACCGAGAGCACCTCTAAGTGCAGATCCTGGTCCTCTTCCAAAATGAACTCTGATTTGGTTTGTCAAGATTGAGAATGTAATCCAAACTAGCTACAGGAAACAACCTCATAATGCAAGGTTTTATGGGTAGAAGGAGACGGATGCTGCCATCTGACAGCCAGCTGTTCCTCATGCTTGGAAGGCCTGGCAAAAGCAAACGAACAGAGGTCAAACCGCAATCTGGACTCATGCTCATGTTCAGCTATTTCTTCATGCATTTTTAACCGGTATCGACAAGACTACTAGAACGGTTTAAAGTGGCCGGGCCGCAGGGTGTGCAGTGACATTTACTAAGCTTAGTCCCCTAAACGACAAAAGCACTTGTAAGTTTAAGGGTTCGATAACTTTGTTTTCTTTGGTCTAAACCACTGCAGAGAGGCTCACTGTGTTGCATTGTTGGTATCGGGTCTGTTTGGTTTGCTTGTGACAAGTTTCAGAAACATCCCATCAGGTTAGATATCTCTGGTTTCCTTTGGTTAAGCAAGATGGACTTGCCTGAGTACGTCTCCTTAACTCACCTTGTATGGTGTCGATCAGGATCCAAAGTTCAACAAATTTAGACAAATGAAAACAGACCAGTGTGCTTATCATGTGATCGTGTGAGGACTTCTTCTGGATGAATCTGGAATCCAGGCTCATTGTATGGATAAGAAGCACTAAAATGTACTTTTTGTGATTTTGGCTGACATCAAGGTGTTGTTTGAGGCAAAATTAAATAATCTGAGGCATTACCTCCACGTATGCAGCAACTGCATATATTGAGTTTCCAATGTTTTGGGTGCTAAACGGACATTTCTATTTTTCTAGGTTTAAAAATCAAAAGTAGCTGAATGTCACTGGATGTTACATTTCAGTTTGTCTCCAGATAATCAGCATAATTGATTGCACAGCCTCTCCTCACTCCCTCTGCACCGCTGCCCTCTCCACTCAGTGCATTGCACTTTCATATTAGTTGGGTAGTTGGAAGGGGACTGGAACTGTCATGCTTTTAAATATACTAATATTCATGTGAGGGTTGCAAGTGAGTACATGTTTTTTCACCCAGGGAGCTGTTCAAAGGGCTTGTTTTGCTTTGTTTTGTTTTAAATTGCCTTATCCCCTTCCCTCCACCGTATTACCCTCAACAGGAGAGCAGGACTTGTCGCTGCATCAGAAAATTATCACTAGAGAAATCACAAAGGGGAAGAGACGAGGATGGACTCAAATGGAAACAAAGGAAACCTCTTGCTCTCTCTGTCCACCACGCTCCCTTCATCCCCCTGTATCTCCCTCCACCTTTTATCTCCCTCTCGGCCTTCATGCTGTGCAGCAGTCAATGCTCCATGCTGTGGAGTCAGGAGGATGACTTATTGGCCACATGTTGATAACCAGTCGACTTTGTTCAGTCTCACCTGGAATACCAACACCTAGCACGAGTTGTGACATGCTGTTAAAGGGACAGCCCAAACAAAAACAGAATTGCAGTGCTATTGCAATAATCATACATCACCTGTAATGCCTGACATGACCTATTCAGATGGAGCTTCCACACAAATGAGAGCGCATCCAAGATACACGAAATACCTTTTTTACGCAGATGCCAAACGCAATGTGACTTGACTACACACTTTTTTTTTTTTTATATTCCAGTAAATGCTATTTGTTTCTCACTGTTTCCTGTGGTGAGGCTGAGTAATTTCTGTTGATTCATAAGTGATTTCTATGGGGTTTTTTCATGCAATTACAAATATTTGTGAAAGCGCTGTCACATCAAGCCTTTCTGGCGCAAGGTTACAATGCAGAAGTTTCCTCCAGATGCTGCTGGATCTGCTTTCCAATTCAAATAGAAAACTAACAAGAAAAGAGCTGTTTAATTTCCTCAAGAAAATAGGCACCAAGACTTGTTTTTTCGATTGGTGAATGGCTGCTCTGTTAGCATTTATATGTGTTTATGTGGTGATTTTGAGAGCTGTTTTGCTGCACTATGTAAGTGAATGGAGAGAAGGAAATACAGCGATGTGGGTTAGCAGCCCAGGGGAGCACAGAGCAACTAGTGAGGATATTCCACCAACATGTGGACTCATATAACACCAAGGTAACTACAGCCCCAGCACTCCAAAGTTCAATTTTGGTTTACGGGGTTTCAGTGCATTGATGGTTCTTTGCCTCCACATTGTGCATTTAAATCCTTTAACCCACACCTTGTCGTAGATTATTTCTCACTTATCCTTATGCAGTCTTTATCTCTATGTGCAAATAACCCGATAATGAGATATGTGCAAATACCCCGATAATGAGACTACTTAGCTTTTTTTCACACTCTGAAATTGTGGCTTATTTGTATTATTTATTATGATGCTCCATGCTGTGGCAGCCAGTGACATCAACCTCACACATCTACTGTACTCAGCTACTGCATCGCACATTGCACACAAACTGTGATGTGAGAGAGACTCCACTCAAACAAAATGTGGATCCCCACCAGCCATGACCTAACCTGGCTAACACCAGACTCTGGAGGCCAGCTCTAGCGTCTGGAACAGCTCCTTTGATCTTGCCGGCTTATTACCCAGATAATGAGGGGCCTGTGCCCGTGGCACCTGGCCAGTATTGGACACACCAATTTGAAACTAACAAATCACTATCACGATTGTTGCTGATGGCGTAGCAGGTCCGGGGACAAGGTGCATTGGCTTGACTGGCAGACGAGAGGCACCTCAAATTCAAATATGAGAGCCAATCAGAAACAAGGTTTGGACAGCAAACAGCTCTCCTGACAGCAAGGATACGCCCTGCTGAAGTGCCCTGTAGCAAAACGCTGAACCCCTTAGATTCCTACCTGCTTCATAGATGCTTTTCTGCTGCAGACCCTGTGATCTGGCCTCTACGTAGAGGGCTAGAAGACACAAACTCCTCCTTTGGCGATGAGTATGATATCACCAAAATATTCACTTCACTCCTTCAGTCCTGTGGCACTATTTCCCACTTCTAGTACGCATGAAGACATTAAATCATTTGATTCTCTTTACAAATAACTATCCTCTTTGGGCAACTGAGGTAGTACACTTATTACACAAAGCCGAATTTTCAAAGATCATGAGAGGATGAAATTGATTTTTGTGCAGGGTAATGAGACTTTCAACTCTCCTGATCATGTCTCACAACAAAGCCAAAATCCTCTTGGAATAGATTTTATTGGAACAAAATGTCAAAATAGAGCTTTGTTGTCGTTCTGCCAGCCCGTTCCGATCGATGGTTTATGATCTCTCTCTCCCTCTCTCTGTCTGTGACTTATTAACTTTCCATATTCATCAGATAATCATTTCCTTCAGAACAGGCCTGTAGGGCTGGTGTGCATCACCTTAAATCATGTGAAAGCGCTTTATGCTGTGAGGAGTTTTATTCGACATATGTTGGACATATTTCTGTCAGGTCTTTTCAGATTCCAACCATCGGTATGTAAGCACTTCAGCAGACATCTTCTGGCCAGCTGAGGAGTTCTGCTTCAGACCTGAAAATATTCTCAGTTTATCCATGAGCATCTTGTACAAAATGAAATATTACATCCACCTCTCCCTCCAGTGTTTCCTCTGCTTCCACTCAACAGCTGCGGAAATACCACAACATTATAGTTTGGCTGTGCACAATGTCTTCCTCCTGAAGTTTTAAAGGGTTTTAAAGTTGTCTTTTTAGTATTTTAATGATATAATAACTTATAGTATAGTTAAGTGAAGAATAGAAACAAACAGGAACATGAAATGAAGCCAAAATCTTGATAACCCCCAATCACCAGTGCTACAAATACACACTTTGTACCTTTCACTGCATAATTCCCACTTTCCACTGTGTGCTTCCTTACTGTTGCAAGTTGGACCGATCCAAGGAGGAATTGGGGTTTATTTCCTTTTTTCGGCTTTTGGAAGGTGTAAGGAATTGTCTGGTAAAACATCGGTGTTTTGTTACATTATTTTGGCTCTACTGTACCGCATTCAACAAAGAACAGTGAGTCACCCAAATAAAATCCCTCATTTACTTTGGCCTTTGCTTCTCTCTGACAGTTAGCTGTATTTCTAAAGGATAAATGTCACTTCAGACTAGAGCAGGGTTTATAATGCTGGTGCTGCTGTGAAGACCCGTGTAGTCTTCACTCTTACTTTGGCTGCATTTACAAAACACGAGAAATAAATCTGATTTTTAGCCTTCCGTGGCCTAGATTCAGACTTTGATCCAGATGACCAAGACTGGTGGAAACTGTTTGTTAGTATAGCACACAAGAAAAGTTTATCCCTGCACCTAGAGAATGATTCCCCCCTCCCAAAACAGAGTAAAACCTTGTCCCATGAGGTTTGCCCCTTATTGCATACAAACATGAGAACATCAAATCAGGAACCAGGAGTTTGGACTTTACACCCTGGATTTACATTACTCCTCTGCACACTTTACACTTCGGATTTAGGCAACCAGATATGAATTATCCACATTTCCCACCTCTGATATTAAAAATGTATTCTCAGCTGTCTACACACATCACTCCTAGCTCACAAAATGTAAAAGTGAATTCGCCAACCTCACAACTTCCTCTCACAGCAAATGAAAATGGATCCCTCATGCTGTAACCTTGTAAAATATTTTATTTCACCTTAATCATTTGCCAATTCGCCAATTAGAATACAACAGGCAGCATCTGATGCTCCATTATTCACTAGCTCGGTGAGCTGCCGGCCACACGTTGAAGCCATCGCTGTTCCTCTGCAAGTCCGCGTATTTACTTATTCAGTTATATCTTTATTTTTTGAAAAGAGAAGAATGGATGCAATGCAACTAAGACACAACCAGAGAAATCTAACATTTCTTTCTGCTTACATAGTTGCTGTAAATGGATGGGACATGCTATTACATGTATTTATACTGCACTTCTTGAGGTGCTTTTGGCAGTCAGATCGCTGTCGCTACCCTTTACAATTTGGATGTATTTAACACTGGATTTTTGTTTCGTAAAGCTTGATTTGGATAAAATCAACACACCTAAAATGTGTGTTAATCCCAGGTGGAGGAGGCCAGAGAAATTGACATTTGTATTTGAGAGTTTTAGCTGAAAATTCAGAGAAACTTACATTGAGCAAATCCCTAAATCACTGCGATAACAGCAGCCAATCAGATCCAAAATCAAAAACTTGGTGAACAACTCAATGAGCTCTGTGACATATGATCAGATTTTGTTTAGTGGTGTAAATCTGACCTTTGACTTGCCCCTCCAGTAAGCATGTCATTTATGCATGTGTTCATCCTTGACCCACATCCTTGTCAGCGTCCTGTTGAAATCTCATTTTTATCCAAAATCTGCACGTATCAATGGAATGAGTTTGACTTTTGCATGTCTGTAAATTGGGAGTCATGAGGTTTCATTTAAGACACTGACACCGGGCTTTCATAACTCATCTTAAAGTGCTCTTTCATATCCCATTCAAAATTCAGAGCCTCGATTTTAATCCCATGTATAAGTGAGGAAGGAGGAGAAATGGAGGTCAGAGTGTGTCTCCTGAACAGACAGAGGAGCATGCTGGCAGACAGGGATGGTGTGAGAGAGAGAGAGAGAGAGACAGACAGGTAGAGTTATATGGCAGAAAGACAGGCGGGAAGGCAAAGACTCAGACAGAAAGGAAGGAAGACACTCAGAGAAACAGACAGAGAAATTTAATGGAGGCAAACACACACAGACAGAGAGATACAGACTGCCAGACAGACAGAAAAATGGGCAAACAGACAGGGTCTGGCATGCCTGCAGACACACACACACACACACACACACACACTGTATAAGCTACTATAAATGCAAGCCTTGTGTCCTGTGTTGCCATTCTTCACTCTTATACTGCCATCTAGTGTGACGTCCATTAACATTCACTTTCCATCTCTTCATTCCAGTGACAAAGAGTCTTTGAGCATAACCACAACAGAATAAGTCAGTATTCCATAATCTGTAAAATCCCATAATCACAAGTCTAGCCTCACTAAAGGCCGAGCGGCAATAACAAAATGGTTAGACGACAAGTAAAACAGCAGACCAGACAATGACGTCATCATATGCGGGAAATGGATTGTCCCAGTGACCAGAACTGTTGTTATTTTGTTATTTCTACAGCAAGGAGACACAAAACAAAGCTCTATGTTTACATATAAGTTTGGTCAACCACGGCAACCGCTGCAGTTGTTCAAATGTGGAAATTTTGACTCATTACACTGCAAAGAAAGAGA
This sequence comes from Myripristis jacobus, assembly GCA_900302555.1. Taxonomy (NCBI): domain Eukaryota; kingdom Metazoa; phylum Chordata; class Actinopteri; order Holocentriformes; family Holocentridae; genus Myripristis; species Myripristis jacobus. The sequence goes on from OMLB01021114.1 coordinate 31,449, forward strand.
GCTGATACCAGAAGGCATCCGCTTGGTGCAAAGCCGACTCTTTCAGGTCTATTTGTTGCCATTTGGGACTGATTTTCATGCTGCTGGAGCCACATTTGCCGGCTTCTTCCAATGTCAATGTGGACCGGCAATTGCAAATATTAATAGGTAGAACTATTGATATTCTTCAGTCAGGTCAGTGCTGGCTTTTTATTAAATATTGGATATCTGCCAGTCAATGTCATCCACTCCCAATATGAGGTTGTAGAGGCTTCACAGCAACTTAAAGAGTCTAGAAAACCTGCAGTTATAACCAGCATTTTCCTGTGCATATTTTATTTTTTCATTTAAGTAATCTTTTAAAAATTCATTCTTAATTTAAAGGTCTCTCATATCCCAGAGTTGTGCTTCACAAAGCTCTATGCCTAATATAATTTCATTGGTGGCTAACGGAGAGTTTTAGCATCACACAATAATCTTGAGGATTTCCCTCTCAACCAAGAGTGAGAAAGTTCAGGATGAAATACTGAAACCATGGGATTTTTTGCCATTAAAATGAAAAATCCTGTAAAGACATTGCATATCTGTGCGAAATATCACCCATCTCAAGCTTCAGGTATCAGCCCTTAGAGACCCGCAGTGGTCAAGCTGTGCTCTTCAGTTCATTCCATTTCAAAGCTAGAAGATTGCTCTTCGATCGTTCCTCAGGGGTTATATGTCTGCTCTCAGCTTCTCATGACAGTGCCGTCATGGGAGGTTGAACATCATGTGAGGAGGCAAACGAACTGGCTCAGTGAGAATTTTTCCAGTTCAGGCTCTGGTGATGAGCCCTCTAGCCTGGGGGTCAGAAAGTTCCCAGTTGCAGGTACTGAGCCCACTGAGGGGTTTGTGCCACGAGACTTTCTAGAAGCTAGTTCCAACTGGTTGCACACCATCAATCAGTGAGGAAAACTGACCTGGAGACCCTGAGTGTCATAACATTAGCTGTTAAGATGCTTCAAGCCTTCAGCTCCGAGCTGTGATTACTGTGTTTCTTTCTGCCATCTAGTGGATGAATAGCAACATTACATCCTAGGTGCTGAGGATTACAGTTTAGGATTAGACCGTATGAGTTGGAGTCAATTTGTTTCCAGTTACAATAGCTATTGAACATGACCTGGAAGTAAGTTGTTTAATGTTTGTTGTTTTATTAATGTTTTATTTTATTTTATTTTATTTTTTCTGAGAGGGTGAAACATGCCACTGTTTATGAAAGCAGGATCTCAAACGTAAAGTGGATGCAGAAAAATGGAAGCAGTTGTGGTGCAGACGAGCCTGGGAGATACCGAATGAAATCTTTTTTTCCCCTGATCATGAGACACATCAGACGCAAAGAGAGTAAAAATCAGATTTTAGCTCTCTGTCCTTATGTCCATGCGACCACGGAGATAAGCATGAGTAATTTTCTGCTTAAGGATTACGTCTTTTTCCTCAGGAAAGGGGTTGGTTCCAAAAGTCTTTATGGCGCACTGTAAAATAGTACCTTTAAGATGGAGTAAAGCCACAGAGCTATGCTGTCTTTGTGCAATGAGTCAGTGAGTTACTTCCTGACATACTGGTAAGTTCCCAGTTAAGGAATTTATGCTGTCATGGTGGGTAGGGTTCGCAGCCGTGTGTGTGTGTGTGTGTGTGTGTGTGTGTTACGGGCAGGCGGTGCGTGAACATGCCTCTCATTCCATCAGTGACAGCTCTCAGCTGTCTCCCTGTCTGCCTCTGTGTCTCTGTCTGGCCTGCTGTCCCCTGAGCTGTCCAACTCTCTGCCTGTCTGTCTCTCAGAAGTCTTCTGCTCCTCTGTCTTGCTAATTTAAAGGACCATACTTGTGATTTTGGACGTTTGGCCCATTTACTACAATTTATCCACATTTTACATGGCAACAAACCATTTTGAAAATCATGCAGCGGTACTAAAGATTCCAGAACTTACAATCAATTTTTTAGATTTTCAAGTATGAATTTTTGGTTGAAACACCCACCTTATACCTTCTGGCTAACAGCTGGCGAAAGATAAAGATAAAGAGTTTAGGCTCAAAACCATTGGCATTAAATTCAACATTGGAGCAGAAATGCAGGTTCTATTCCTTCTTCACAACAATGTCATCTGTAATCATAAGCTATGGGACTTATAATTGGCTGCGTGAAGCAAACATTCCCCTGCTGCTTTTAAAGAAACGAATGTGGCTGACTTTACTACTGTACTGGTGTGAAGAAAGTCTGAAGTCTCTGAAAGTTCATTTTCATATCATAGTAGAATGAATGGGAATTAATGGCTGGATAAAACATAGGGAAAATCATATTCTTGTTTTGGGAAAAGAGTAGTAGAAACATGAAGTTTATACATTGTGTGGTTATTAAACTAAACATGCAAAATCACTGGTATGATCCTTTGAGATGCTAAACCGGACTGATTTCCATGAGAGAACACACGGTGTGGGAGATGATGACACCGATGAGTTGTGTGTATGCCCCCCCACCACCACCCATCCTCTCTACCCCACCTCCTGCTGCCACCCAGCTATCCTCCCAGCTGTCCCCCATACCATGCGGTGTGCTGAAAGGTCTGGATGTGGGGTGGGGGGAGGAGACGAGAAACCAGAGTCCCCCAGTTCACTTACTGGCCGGTCCACCTGCCTACCACTCACAGCTCGGGAGTTACTGCAGGGGTACAGTTTGCATGTTTGTGCTTTTTAAACTAACCGAAATTTGGTTCGTTCTCAAACAGATGCTGTAGTTTCTTTTGGAGGGGTGATTTTTCAAACACTCGGTGGAGATATGAACCTTCCCAGCGTCCAGATCCTGCTGGCATGGATTCTCGCCGGAGTGGCTGGTGAGTTTTGCTCCATGTGCGTGCATACGTGTGCGTCGGTGCATCTTGTTATTTCATTTCTTGCTCATGTTTTTGAGCTTTGTGTGTGTGTGTGTGTGTGTGTGTGCTTCCTACAGCAGTGCAGTTCTGAAACTTTTTTCAATAAAGTGGTAAATGTCAGCTCACAGCCTGGGACCTGAGCTCATAAAAATGTGCTCGTACTTTCACCATGAATGGATTCTAACTGAGCAAATGTCGTTTCTCACCCTGAGACCCAGGCCTTATGCCAGGCGTGGACTAACCATAGCTTAGGAAACCCATAGCGGAAGAAGCGTTGGGTAACAGCCTTTACATACACCGCTCCTCAAATCCACACAGAAAAAAAACAATATTCCCAAATCAGAAACCAGATTTCACTGAATAAGCTACAGTGTGTTTGGCATGTATTCCCTTTAAGTAGTGTTCTTTGCATGTTTGCTGAATTAACAGGCCCTGGGGCCAGTGGCATAAACAGGCCTGAGAGTACTGGTTTTAAGTCTGATATGCTGTAGTTTTATTCCTATAGGGGACAAACTAATGTCCTCTCCAGTCTAGGGTGGTGCGTCAAGCTGCGTCCCACCACAGAAACAGGAGACAGACTCCTGACATATGTGCTGGCGGTAACAAGTGGTAAAAACGCTACACAGGCCCGTTTACCTCCTTAGTTACAAATTTACAAGAACATCTTCGCAGTATACATTTTAAGCTCAAAGCTTAGGCTGTTTCCTTTGGTAAACGAGCACGTGCTAGACGGTGTCCTTCAGGTACCCTTAAAAAGGCATTTCAGCGTTGTTAGCACTCCTCATTACATTCACATTTAAGGCATTCAGCTGTGGCTCTTTTCCAGAGTCATTTATAATGAGTGAGCAGGTAAGGGCTCAGTGTCTTTTGCTCAAGGACACTCTGACAGGACACGAGGCTGCTGCTGATGCACAGATTGACTGCAGCGGAGATTAAACCCGTGACCTTGACAAGCGTATTTACTTGTCCGGTGCATCCTTGTCACTGACCCCACGAATGCGCACACAACTCCTTAATTGGAAGGTGCCTGCACCCCACTGTAGCCCGCAGGTTCTGCTTTGAAAGACATTCACTGAGTAGTTAATGATGAGACAGCTTTATCTTTAGGTGACATTGTCTTCGGTGACTTAAAGTATACAAAAAAAAACCAAACAAAACAAAAAAAACCCTCCTTACCATCCAATTACACGGTTCTTTCATACCTGCCTTGAAGCATTATGGCTCTGGCAGTTTCCCAAAAAGAACATAAGATTTGGGATTAAGTGTAATTGAAATTAGACGAGGGAACATGAGTATGAAAATTCCCCGGCGCCGTCTGTTCTGATCACATGGACATGCACTTACTTAAAGTTCAAATACAACCTAAGAAGATTATTTGCACAAAGATACCAAATATATGCATCTGCAAGATTCATAGGAGCTCTATAAGCGCAGTTTTAATTCGTGCTGCGTGTAGAACTGGATTGGATAGAGTGAGGCTGGTCTTGCTGTGTACCTCTCTGTATATTTAAAATGGCTGCCGGGGAGTTGTGGTTGTTTTGCCATAGAAATGAGCCACGTTTCACGTGTGGGCAGGTCACAAAGATCATAATAAAACAGTATTTCCTGTTTAATAAAAGAACACACCACTTTTCTTAAGTTCTTTAGAAATAAATATTATTTTCAGCAAACTGATACACTCACGAACACAACATATGCGCTTTTTGAGTCTCAGTGTATCGGCGCTTATTGCTGTGACGAAAGTTAAACGGCTGCCATCCTGGCTGCGCCGCACAGATTGCCAGTCTATTAATTTCAATTGGAATGACTGTTTTATCTTTTCCAGCCCTATGACTCAGGCACTAGTGCATTTTACAGTACACACTGGTGACAAATGGAAGTGGAAGGCCAGACAGAGGAGGGTGGTCATGACCTGGATATTAACTGCATCACCGGTGATATGCAGTAAAAACACCCTGTTTTCTAAATTATTTGAAAGGTTTTATTCCACGATGCAACACATATAGATAGATAGAGAGATACATACATGCATAGACACATTTTGGAAAAGATTTGCTACATGAAACTCAATAGTTAATACATCATATATAGAGACTATGTCCTCCTAAAGTCATAAGCAGAGTTGACTTCATGCAATCATCTTTCATGCAAGCTATTATTGCAGAAAACTCACTGTTTTTGCAATAGTGTGATAGGCTGTTTAGAAATAACCATCTCCAACACTGTATTTATCTTTATATGTTGCCCCTTGTCAAAATTCGGCTGTGCAATTGATGCCATTCAAAGTATCTGACAAACCAAACAAGAATAAATAGGAGGTTGTAAACTGATACAGATTAAAAAGGAAGAATATGAAAAGAAGATAAAAATGGATAAAAACAGAGTGAGATTATCTGCATTAAAGTTGACGCTGATTTCTCCAGTTGAATCCCCAAAAGTCTTGTAACCTGGACGGCACACGCTGAGCCACCTTCGGTCCTCAGCCCAGACGTTGGATTGGACTGTGTTCAAATGTAAGGTGATCTAGTTAGGCGGCATTCTCGTATATATTAACTTCATTTTATTTGAACCTTTATTTATCCAGGGGAAGGTGACATAGCCTGTTTGCTCTTGATCAGCAACACCCTGCGACACATTCATACCGCTTCACACATTGACACCCGTGGTTGACACCCGGGAGCCGCTGAGCACAACCACACTCTGCAAGTACTGATCACTGACCAGCTTAACTTGGAGGTTAAAGGAAAAGTCTAACAGCTATTGGCAGCTATTGCATTCCTGGACCCATTTTGTTGTTTGGTTTATTGCTGTAACTCTTGTGCATAACTATAACATCAGGTTTAGATATTTACAATGCAACTCAAATGAATCAATGTCAGACTAGGCTTTGGTGTCCCTCAGAATCAGAGCTGCTTTCTAGATGGGATTCAAACCAGGGACCTCACTGACTCAAACACAACTTGAAATAACCCGAGTGCTCGCCGCACCGCTAATTTTCTGTTAGAAAATGGAGGATCACTGGAAGAGCGTCAGCTGTTGTGTTTGGCAGTGTTCGGTATCAGCACGTACCAGGCGGAAACAGGGACACAGAGTTGAGAGAAGGCAGTGATTGACAGCTCCAAGTGGCTCCTCTGTCCTGCCTCTCTTCTATTTCTGTCTGTGGCCAGATCAAAGCGTGCTAGCAGAACAACAGACGGGGAGGGGGGGCCGGCAGACAGTGACGGAGAGAAACAGACACAGACAATGACAAAAGTTCAGGGAAATGAACATCAGCACGGCGCACGCAAACACACAAACAAACCTCTCCTTGTCTGGATCTTTGGGTCTGAATGGAAACCGTACACCAGCAAAGTGTGTGTGTGTGTGTCTGCTGGTGTATGTGTGCATCTGTGTACTTGTGCTTGTGTGTGTGTGTGTGTGTATGTGTATGCTCTGCTCTTGCTGGCTAACTGAAACTAGATCCCAGACTGCTCAGTTGGGGCTGAGTGTACACAGCCAGCAGATTCCAGAAATAACATGCGAAGGAACCGGGCTAGCAGCGCCACGCTGACCTGCAGGGTCAGATAGGAGCAATAATACAAGAGAGCACATGCTTTACTGTGATTATATGAGCGAGGGTGATGCAACCCGTCATTGGCAGTGTATCAGTACGCCTTTAAGTCTAGCGTGGCAGATGAAGAGGCATCAAAGATGAGTTAATTCTTCTGAGATGTGTCTGATCCTGTCTTAAGACCGGATCGACCCTGATAGAGGCCACATGCCGAAACACGCCGGTTTTACTAATAAGTATTGTTCTCGGTTCTGCACATACTGTTGGAAATGTACTCTTTCCCCATGTTAAGTTTAGAGACCGACTTAGAAATGGAAATACCCACAGCTGGCACTACAAAGAAATAAAGCTCATTTGGATGCGGCAGCGCAGTGGATCTATGAGTACACAAAGTCATTCATCAGTTCATTGTCAATAAAGCAGCGCCGGGTTCTGACTACCATCGTCTTGGATCTGTTCATTTTTCATGTTTTAGTCGACAAATGTAATGACTTGTTTGGGGTCTATCTAAAGACAAAAGGTAAAAAAAACAAAAAAAATAAATAAAAGGAGAAGAAGTTGGTTTTATACCACAGTTTTAATTGGCATCTCCGAGCTACTCTGACTGCACAACTTGTATTTACGACTTGGCTTGTAAGAACAACTCGTGTTGTCATGTTGCCTGACAAGTTAAATAACACACATGTCTAACAGCCCATTCACATCTACAGTGATAACAATAAAGATAACTACAACGCCGCTGCTCATGCAAATGCGCTATACTTTTATTTATGGCCATCTTTACAGGAACCCTTTTGGAAGTGAGTGGGCCTCTGTAGTTATTATTATAGTGGGAACGCACACATTTTTCCATTTGCTTGGAACAATTTAAATCTTTTTCATAGCAGTTAGTTATCTTTATAGTTATTGTTCTAGATGATAATGGGGGACCTTGAGAATGAAGAACATAACATGAGAAAATAGATGTAAATCAACAACGGGAAGTTCAGTCAGGAAGCTTGACAGGGCCAACCAGTCAGAGCACATATACCTTCATGTCAGGCCTTTAAATGACAGGTGCTCACTCACTGTTTGGCTCACTGTGACTGTGCTGTGGTCCTCTGTTTAGATCTGCTTTAATGTGCTGTATAAATGTTATATACTCCTACTCCTGCTAATGCATGTGCAACAACAAGCTAAATGCAGAGCTCTTCCACTAAAAGCAAACTTATTGCTATCCCATAACAATTAATATCAATACGTGAGCTGTGCTGGCTGAACTGTGTTTAATTAGTTCCCTGGTCACCGCAACAATTGACCTGCTAAGCAATAAAGCTAACAACTAGCTGATGGTCTCCAAACAACCAATTAGCTCGGCTCAAACTTTATATTCTATACATTTTCATAACGCACAACTCCGAGGCTTTGGTGTGCTTTAAGGGCTCATTAAGTATGGTTTAAAAAAGTTTAGAGGCCTTTCCATATACCTTTTTTGTGTAAAGAGGTGTTAAATGCAGGTTAACTCGTCTGAACTCTAGCTGATCCAGGCTTAATGGCGAGTGGACCGGCTTCCCAAACCCCCTCTTAGCACCCAGATTAGGTTTGCTCCAAGGACTTATGCTGAAACAGATTTGATTGCAGCGCTTAGATCGCTCGTGGCGTCGTCAGTGTGGAGGCTTTTCACCAATATGGCACGCCAGTTACCAGGCTGCCGTCGCCCCAGATCTGTCTGGCACTGTCTCTCTCTCATATAACCGTTTCTCTCTGTCTCCCTTCCTTTGCATTTCTTTTTTGCATTTTCCATTTGTGCCTGTGCCTACACTGTGTATTTGTCTGATTTTTCTCTGTCGCCGCTCCCCCCTCGTTTTCCCCCCTCTCTGTCTCCGTTGTCTCTCTGGCAGTCGCCTTGAGGGTTTCAGGTTGCTAACCCAGGGAAATGTTTAGCGTGTGAATCAGAGTTTGCCGCAATCTGCTGGCTCCCCTCTCACTTCAGCTGTTCACTCAGTTCCGGTGCAAAAACTTTTCGCGAGGACTTGTGTGTCAGCTGGATTGGGCGAGGTGTGGCGCTCGGCAAAGC
>OMLB01021114.1:46506-59868 GCA_900302555.1 Myripristis jacobus
TCAACACGCTGTAGTGGCTTGACTCAAACTCGCCTGCAGACATACACAAGGTGGTGTTTTTGGAATAGACTTGGCACACACACATCCTCACATCAGAAAGGTGTGTATCACTTCAACAGTTGAGCTGCTTGACAGATAACTTGACTTTGACATGTAGCAACCTCTCTCTCTCGCTCACTCACACACACACATGCAGATACATTATGGTATGTATCTCTGGGATTGCTGGGGTCTTTGTCAGATGATTTGGGTATTTGAGTTGATTTTGAAATATGCACAAAAGCAGATACACACTCATACACATAGGCAATTTGCAACTTCACTTCATTGGCTGTGGAAATAATTCCTGCACATGAGTGCTTACTTACACACATATATGATAGCAAGTGTTACTGATGTTGGCATATTTTGCTGGATGATGCATCCAAGGTAGATATGTTAGAGAAACATACGCACACACAGCACTGTGCAGTGTAATGGGCAGTATTAGCCAGTCAGTAGAGACACATACAGTATGCATGCTTACTCACAGAGATACCTGCATGCATGCATGCATGCAGACACACACGTGTGCTATGTGCTCCAACACTCCTTTCACCTTTGGTTTAGTGTGTATGTGTGTATTTCAATAATTTACATTTTACAGAAAATTCAAGATAATGTAGTGAAATACTAAACAAAGTATCTCGTAGATGTCTCTCTCTCTCTTAGATATGAGACTTGTGGTCTTGATTTATCATACTTGAAGCAATAAATGCATAATAATTGTTTTTGTTTTATTTTATTTACATCCCTTTATAGCCCCCCATTCATTCTGGAGGGATCTATATTTGTATTTTATCACTGTTGTGGAAATGACTTGACTGCTTGCAGGACTGGGGATTTTTTTTTTAAATTTCAGTCAGTAAAAATCTTTAGGATAAGAAGGTTGTCAAGTCCAGTCAGCTGAAACTGAGAACGAATGCTGTATCTGCAAATCCATGTACTTTTCTGTTTGCATTTGGAGGTGAATGAATAGAGAGCCCCAGCCCTTGCTCTGGCAACATCTCCATGTTTGACGCACGGCTTGCCTTATCTCCAGCAAACCAGCCTGATTCAAGGCTTAAATCTGGTTTCATATTGTTAATATAGAGAGCTCTTCATGAGCCTTATCGTATTCTCTTTAAAAGGATGACTTTTTGGGCTCATTTTGAATTTGGACAGCTTATGGACCATGATGGAAGTTCATAAAATTCAAGGTTTTTGCTCAGTTCATCCATAAGAAAATGTCTCCTTGTTTCTCAAGCAGTAGTGCGTGCCTGTAACAAAATTGTTTTTTATCCAGCCAATCACATGTCAACAGTGCTGGCTGAATAGTGCAATAAATCTGTCTTGATGATGTTCATACACAAAGTGTAGGAAAATACATGTCCCTGTGTGAAAATACAACAATTAAAGCAAATGAATAGTTTCATAGTTAATTTCAAAAGGATACTGAAGTTATGTTTTGTAGTTGACCAATAAACATGATCTGATATGTCTATTCCTTGTACCGTTTAAGTTGAGGGTTTATGTAGAAACCTAGCTGGGATCTGAACAGTTCTAAACAAAATCTGAATTGCATTTCAGTCCAAATTTAATGTAACCTCATGTGTTTTTAACCTTCTCCGGTGTTATATAGGGAGTGTGGTTTATGTTTGAGTGAACTCATGTTGTGCTCTGTACATGGACATGTTTCTCTTTGAGTGCAGGGCAAGTCGCCTTCCTGCCAAGAGGTTTTATTGTTTTGTTTACCCTGACACTCTACTGAGTTTTAACCTCCTCATTTTTATTTATCTTGTGAGTTGTGTAAAATTCTTTCCTTTTTCTACTGTTAATTGTAGGTTTGCTTTGTGACTGATCCCATGTAAATTCCTCTAACTCTGTTGTACTGTATTGTGTGGGATAAGTTATTGGTAGGAGTTTGTCTTACAGATTGAACAGACAAACTCTTCTCTCACGACAGCCAAGATGGCTGCCATCGAATTCAGATTGCCATGGAACTCATGGACAGTTGACAAAACTCAGATAAATAGCTGGAATGTGCCATGCAATAGTAAAGCTGGTCACATTATCAAATATTCTCCTGCAGCCATATCAGAACTGCACCAGGGTATTGAGCACGAGCGCCACTGAATTTGAGGATTTCATCACCCAGATGTTATGTAACTGTCATCAGTTTTTCAGTAAATTTGTTGTTGGTGGCTAGCGGAGGTGGAGAGGTGGTGAAAACTTTCAGACGTCAAAAATGAATCCATCTTCCATCTTTCCCCCTTGATGCTTTTTGCAGGCAATTTATTTCACCCTGAAGTTATGATGTGTCATACTGTGTGCAGAGATTTCCCACCAGTGACCATGCCTGATACCAGAGTGATCATTTGAGCAAACAGAGCTAAGTGAGTTAAAATTCTCTGCTGCAGCCCACTTTATGATTTAGGCTGATAAGAGGGTTGTATCTTTTTGGTTCAGTTTTAAGTGTGCCGGTCCAAAAACCTTTTTTTTTTATGTAATTTTGAAATGGATTCCCATTGTATCCTTAACTTGTGGTTTGCTCATCATTGTAGCAATTTTACTGCCAGCGTTTACTAAGATCGGCTGAAAGAGACATCATTTATTTTGGAGCCGGTGATTCCTTAGGCTTAGGACAAGGGACTACTTGACCATCCATTTGTTACTTCACAGCTATGTTCTGCTGTCATCTCATGCCAACCAGTTTGTATGCCCACTGTTGTGTTGTGTTGTGTGTTTATATATGTATTTTATGAATACAGTGAATGGGTTAGTGTTGGTGTTTGTCAGTGGAGCTGGGACTATGTTTTACATTATTGATGCTTGGGTTTAATTTCACTCACATTGTACCAGCTGCCAAAATCAATTTATTTCAAGAAATAAAGCTTTGTTTGAGTCATAAATGCAAACAATGAGAAGAAAATTCCTAAGAGGAAACGTGACATTTAATACGACCAGTTTCTTTTGTGTGTGTTTGTGGGGAGGGTGATATAGTTAAGGGAAGGCTCATGCCTGCTTACCATCTGCTAGCAACCTGCTTGCAACCATCTCGCTTATGGCTTGCTGTAGGCCTATTGGCTGAAACACAGAGCAGCCAAGGGTGTTAATTTTCTCCTGCCAGCACACAGCCTCTCCATCAGCAAGACGTCTTTCTCCTGAAAACCAAATGCAAGGAACAGCATGAAGATCTTTTTGTTGAGTTGTTGAAGGCCTTTGGCACAGTCAGTGGATGGTTTAAGATAGATAATAGTTTTTGCGGGTTGTGCTCTCTCAGTTTCCACAGAAGTTAATACAATGAGTGGCCAGATGTCTTAGCCTTTCAGACTGTAGTGTTGTTAGGCACTACACCCAGGTGGGACATGTCCCCGTCACATCTGGAATCTGTCCCTTTTGTCCCCCACACTTTCCCTCTGTTACACATTGATACAATCAGTCTAGTCATTAAAATGTTAGCCCACAACTCATCCCGACTGCACCTTTTTTCTTTTTTCTTTTTCTTTTCTGTTTAATTCTTGTTACAGGCATCAAATGCTACAGATCTCCTTTTAACCCTCTGAAGCCTGAGCAAATTCATTTCTTTCAGAAACATAACAAGCAATTTAGCAAGAAATTACCCTAAAATTAGGAAGAAATTAGTAAGAAACACAAGACAGGTACCCCAAAATTGTCAAATTGTAAATTTATTTATTTTTTTAAATAAAAACATGAAAGTCCTCATTCCAACCCCCAACTTTAGAAGTGATGTTTTCGCCCCTGACTGCACCACTACAGTCACTGTCTGCATCGGTGCTGTTCATCTTAGCCAATGCAGCCCAGAGGATCTATCTATCTGTATCTATTTGTAACCAGTAAAAAACTAAAACTTAAATTGAAACACTTTTTGTCTTAATATATTGACAATGAATACATATATTTTCCTTGTGTTAGAGGTGGCTGTGGACTATAGGTTAGACAGAAACACCTTCAGGCTCCAGGCTGTGACAACATCACGATCAAGGCAACTTTGGCCCAGATTATTTCGATAGTACCGATCAATCCCACACTTGAAAGCAATCCAGTCTCCCATCAGTGTGAGACATCCAGATGATTCCTCTGTTGAAGGAAGGTTTAGAGGGGAATCAGAGGCTCAGTCCGGGGTTTTTAACGCTGAGATGAAACACTACGGGCTGAGTAGGGTGCTCAGAGATCCAGGCTCCAGGATCAGCAGGGAGAGGAAACCCAGCTCTCTGAAGATGTGGGATGTGTGACGCTGCACAGAGGGATCGACCCTCTTGAACTCAACAAGTTCTGGTTCATCCTCGGATAAGAGACTCCACAAGCAAACCGTTCTAAGGCAATGTCATTTTACATTTGCACGAAACTTGAAACAAAAGGAAACTTTTTATCTCTATAATTTTACATTATTCAACCACAGGCCTACCTCGGTTCCCTGTGGTTTTCTTGTGGTATATTTGATCACTAGATGGGTCAATTTTTATACAAATAAGTGGCTTATGAGCAAAGTAAAATGTGTGCGCACGTTTCTTTCCTCACAGACTCTTATCAAATTAATCATAATATAAATGATACACTGTAGAGGTAATTTAGGTTGTAGTGGGAGGAAAAATTTACAAAATTGCATGGCAAATTATACTTTTGTAATAATCCTGATAACTCTATTTGTATAGATTTTTTTCCAATGTGCTAACCTTTGTCACTTTATCACCAGCATTTCCTTGTCTCTTCCCCAATCTACCTGTTATTACTATGAATATACAATTTAATAAAGCAGAAATTCCAATAGATTGACATGATGTTAACTCTCTTGTCATTTACTTGGCTCTTTATGATCCACTGGGAAGGAAAATGTCCATAGGGTCTGAGTTGGTATGGTTAGATAGAGTTTTACAGTCATTCAGTAATGGGAGTGAAATATTAGCTTCAAAATTTACTAGACCTTAAGTAGATTTTTTCACTCCTTATACCGAACACCAGCTATTAATGAACTGGCTTTCATTCCCTTCCTTTCCTGCTTTATGTCCATCAGCCTCAGGCCAACTCTGTTTCCAGAATGACCTTTGCCTCTCCCTCCATATTTTTGTGTGCAGTGAAGGTGGCTGATGGTTTATGGGGAGTTCATCTTAGCTGCATTTGTTTGTAATAAATGAGATTTCAACTGAAGTTCAACTGAAAGATCAGCAACTCTGTTCTTCAAGGCTCTATTGAATGCCAGACTGGCAATAATTGGTTGTTTCATTCGCTATGCAGCTGATGCATTCAAAGAGGAGGGGAGGAAAAAGCTGTCAGCTTTTTGCACCTTGGTACAGGATGTGTCTGTTTTGCCAGAGGGCTTGTTCAGTTATATTTCCTTATCATGTGACACCATTTATCAGCAGATGGGGGACTTGTCAAAGTAGCTCATCTTGGAAAACAGAGAACTTCTGAGAACATGACGAAATACTGAAACAAGATCTTGATGATACAGGATTGGCACCAAGTGCAACATAATTTGTATGCCAGGAAAATGAGATGAGGGAACAACTTCCAAAGCAAAAACGGCACTACTTATCCCAGCTGACAGTCGAAGGATGGAAATGTCTATAGCACAGGCTATGTGACTGTAACAGCTCAAAGAGAAAAAAATATTCCATCCCTGTTGGCCAAGCTTTGTTCAAACACAATAAAAGAGGAGACCCAGCACTTTCACTTACAAGGAAATGTGTATACATCTACAAATCTACTGTTGTAATGGTGTAGCCATACAACAATGGCATCTCGGTTTTAATATTTCACTCAGTATAGGTGTGATAACTTCAATGAAGCACTGCAACCAGCAGATACAAATTAAGTATCTGCTACTGAAAAATAAAAAGATTTTTCAAACTTTGAAGCTACCTATGGGGAAATTTAAGAATCAGAGTTAAAGAAATTAAAAACTAAGCAAATGAAGGGCTTTTGGGAGCACAAGGTAGTATGTAATGTATAAATGTGCACCTGGTATTAGTGTTTTAGGCATGTGTGTATACTAGTGTGCCCATGTGTAGGTCTTATTGTATTGATGTTATATAGTACAGTCTGTGTCTTTGTGTTCATGGAACAAGCACCAGGGGGTAAATTCCCCTCAGTTACAGTGATATGGCAATCACTTCCTTAACCTGACAGATAAGACCTAGCTTTATAGGATCAGTCCCAGATAAAACTCTTGGCATCTAATTATACCATTAGATAAGATGGCATAATTAGATCCCATTTTTCACCCCAGACAAGTACTAATTACCAAATACTCAAAGTAGGCTAATCACATGCGTAATTCAGGTAGGTTAGTTGTAATTCTTCCCATTTCCACAAGAGGGGGTCAAACACAATCCAAACACTGTCTTGGATTACAATTAAATAGGCAGTGCGTACCTTCCTTCGTCAACAGCAGAGTGGCGCAGCGGAAGCGTGCTGGGCCCATAACCCAGAGGTCGATGGATCGAAACCATCCTCTGCTATATTTATTGTTCCTTCTCTCAAATACGCGGTGCAGGTAAACAAATGCTTTTGTGTCCTTGGATGTAAAATGCCTAAAGTGTATGCGCCAATACGGGAGAAATACTAAACATCTCCACTTAAAATGATGCTTATTTAATGCATAAGTTTCACCTAACCGATCTTATTGATAACTGATAAAATACTGACTGCATCGCCTGTTTCGTAGAGTTGTGCCTGTAGACTATTTCGACGTGGATTTCACACAGTTCTCCACCGCTTCGTCATGGCTGAGAGAGGTAGCCCTTACAGCCAGCCCCTCTTCCGGTGATTTTACCCCGTATTTGTTGCTCATATATATAAACATGAATCGCATTAAGAATTCACTATATTAGGAATAGGCTTTTAATAAAATCCACATTAAACGCTATACAAAACTTTTATATGAAATAGCTGCGTTCGTTAGTCTTGGAATCCATGCTTGTGTTTTCTCTCTGTTTTTTCTGTCTGCTCCTAAGGGCGGCCAATGTTTTTGTTGGACGCACAGGCGACATTGGGATGCCATGGAAATCAACGGTACACTGTAAATGAAATAATTGTGCAACGACTGTGTGTTGAGAAAACGTACGCACGCGCGCACACACACGCACGTACGCGCACACACTGGAATTGTTGTCTGTGTATAATGTTTCCATTTCTGTCACCATTGGCAACGGAGATCCCACGCCAAGTAACGCCCAATCACAACTAGGTCTGAAACTTTATTGGCCAATGAAAGACGTGGCTCGCGTGACTGACGTTTATTTGAACCAATTGTGTCCGTTGACGGTCTGGGGTTGGCGAGCTTCTACCGTTTCAGGTTAGTCCGTTGTGGGAACACAGCAGAGAGAGTACCTTTGTCCAGTTCACTTATTGTTCAAAAGTTATTCAGTTCGAGCAAAATGAGGGAAATTGTGCATCTGCAGGCCGGCCAGTGCGGAAACCAAATTGGAGCTAAGGTTGGTACTATTCTGAGTAAAAGTTTTAGCTGCTTAGTGAAAAATACTGTCGGATCGGTTTGGGCGGGTAACGTTACCGTCGTTAGGTTAGCGAACTATCTCTGTCTTAGCAACAGAGATAATTAGCTTTGTGGCTAAGCTTTGACCGTATCTACCGTTAGCCTGCCTGTTAGCCTGCTAACTAGACACCTGTACTTTATTCGTTTTCCCGAGTCTAGTTTTGGGAGGTGATAAGCGACGAACATGGCATCGACCCCACGGGAACATACCAAGGAGACAGCGACCTGCAGTTGGAGAGAATCAACGTCTATTACAACGAGGCAACAGGTAAAGTTACCGAACGGCAGTTTGCTGGATTATGTCGTTTCCTTTGAAACCAGGCTCATTTTGCCAGAGGGGAGAGTTGCTGGTTGCACAACCATCCAGCAGGGGGCGCCGTTATCCCTTTAGAAACCACTAGAAATGACGGTTGAAGCCAATGGTCCCTGCATTGCTTGGAGACATACCTAGTTACCGTTACCCCGTTCGTATGAAACAACAACTCAGCAACTGTGGCTCATTAAGGTTATATTTTCTTGAGGAACGCCACGGCTTTGGCATCATTTCTGTTTAACAATTGCAGAATAATCCAAGCAACTGAATGAGCTTGAAATTTTCCGACCGTAGTCAATGCTAAAAATGAGTCGTAACGTTATGTCACCAGCCCCCGACTCATAGGTAGCTCACCCCTACCAGGAAGCGGGAAAAAAGGAGGGAGTGGAAAAGCGGGATGTGTCATACGACTCCTATTCAAAACAGCAACACGAAGCAAATGAACACGTCGTGTGTGCTTATCGTGGACATAACCACGTAAGTTAAGCCGTAACACAGTTTGCCGTCTTTGCTGCCAGCTTAGCTTTACCTGACGAGAGTACGACTTCATAGCTTGGTCATGTCAACAGGTAGCAAAGGAGAACCCGAACCGCCCGCGCCTTCTGCAAAATTAGAGGTTAGATGATTTCGTTGCCGCCATGTTGTCAGATAAGACAAGTTTAGCTATCGGGATTACTTTTCGTGTTTCGGCACCTGTTTATTCACTAAGCGATGAAAAAAAATATGAAAGTTGTAATTTTCGACCTAAAGTTAGACTCTTGAGTGCGGCTAGACTTGCATCACCCCCACCCCCACAAATCACAATGTAAGTGCAACTCAGCTGCTCCATCGTTAACATAAAAACATCTGGGTCTCAAATCGGAGCTCGTATTACCTTGTCTCTCAGTTTACCTTGGTTTGACTTTGCAGAGTGGCAAACCCTTGTTTTTATCTCAGTGTGTGCTACTTCTGACAGTCCATATAAATCCCTGTGTGTAATATGCCCTTAGAAAATGAGATTTTTGTTGATGGTGTAAATTATCTCACATATCAGTAATTGTTATCCCTGTATTTGCATATCCAGGTGGCAAGTATGTTCCTCGTGCTGTGCTGGTGGACCTGGAGCCAGGCACCATGGACTCTGTCAGGTCTGGTCCCTTTGGGCAGGTGTTCAGACCAGACAACTTTGTCTTTGGTGAGAAGTTTAATGTGGTCATTCATCTGCCTCAGACTGATAATACTGACTGTGTTTCTGTGACTGTGACTGGATTGTGTTTCAGGGTCTAGAACTGTAATTAGATTATGTTTTTTGTTTCTAAAGTGACACATTGATAGTGATATTGATGGCCCCTCCACTGTGTGACTGCAGTAATAAAAGGTCTCACCTAACGTGCCATGTTTATGATTGGAGAAATGTATTTTAATTTGTTGGAGGCGACAGTGAAGTAATAATAAAATAAGTGATGTTTTCCCATGATAGCAGTGATATATTTCTGTGTCAATGTATTCCACAGGTCAGAGCGGAGCAGGTAACAACTGGGCTAAGGGCCACTACACTGAGGGAGCTGAGCTGGTGGACTCAGTCCTGGATGTGGTGAGGAAGGAGGCAGAGAGCTGTGACTGCCTGCAGGGCTTCCAGCTCACTCACTCTCTGGGAGGAGGCACCGGCTCCGGCATGGGCACCCTGCTCATCAGCAAAATCCGAGAGGAATATCCCGACCGGATCATGAACACTTTCAGTGTGGTGCCCTCACCTAAGGTACAAGAGCACAGATCCATGGAAATGTTAGAAGCACGTACACTGCTTTGCAAATATACTTAGAGCCCTTGACTTTTTTACATTTTGCTGTTCAATCAGGTTAGTTCAACAAAATGTGCTAAAATTCAAGGCCCTTGCATGCTTTGTATGATACTTTAAGTCTGATTCTATTTTCAGTGAATATTGCTGCAGATTTGTCTTCAAAAGACTATGTACTTAGAGAGAGGACATAGACATGACAGTCATACTGGGTCAATGCCCAGAATCTGCAATCCTTGCACAATGCGTCATCTGATGATGTGTGACATTTTGAGTCATGTTCTATTTTTTGTTGTATTCCATCCATTCATGTGTCTCTTCCCACTCCACCCTCTTCCTCCTTCTCTTCGCTCCATCTTTTTCCCTCTGTCTGTCCTCACACCACTGCTCCAGGTGTCAGACACAGTGGTGGAGCCCTACAATGCCACGCTATCCGTCCACCAGCTGGTCGAGAACACAGATGAGACCTACTGCATCGACAATGAGGCCCTGTATGACATCTGCTTCCGCACACTCAAACTCACCACACCCACCTATGGTGACCTCAACCACCTTGTCTCTGCCACCATGAGCGGTGTGACCACCTGCCTGCGCTTTCCTGGCCAGCTAAATGCTGATCTGAGGAAACTGGCTGTCAACATGGTGCCCTTCCCCAGGCTGCACTTCTTCATGCCAGGCTTTGCCCCCCTGACAAGCCGCGGCAGTCAGCAGTACAGGTAGGGAGTCTGGAACAGGTGTTTCATTTATTTTTTGGCAACTTGAGCCTAGAATTGGCCATATGTGCAAGAATATTTCCATTCCTCAGAGTGAATTTTCTCTCTTTTGTTCCCCCTTTCCAGAGCGCTGACAGTCCCTGAACTCACTCAGCAGATGTTTGATGCCAAGAACATGATGGCGGCCTGTGACCCGCGCCACGGCCGCTACCTCACAGTTGCTGCCATCTTCCGTGGGCGCATGTCCATGAAGGAGGTGGACGAGCAGATGCTGAACGTACAGAACAAGAACAGCAGCTACTTTGTGGAGTGGATTCCAAACAATGTGAAGACTGCTGTCTGCGACATCCCACCCCGCGGCCTCAAGATGGCTGCCACCTTCATCGGCAACAGCACAGCCATCCAGGAGCTGTTCAAGCGCATCTCTGAGCAGTTCACCGCCATGTTCCGCCGCAAGGCCTTCCTCCACTGGTACGTTGTGACCCAGAGCTCATGCTGTGATCTGCCTGTGTACAGTAAACTTTTTGTCCATGTTGTCCATGCATTAATCTCACTTCATACTGCAGAATAAAACAATTAGGTCATTCCATAGCATTTTACCAGCAGACATGATCAGAGTTAGTCAAGTCAGAATGCTTTGGTTCTGTTTATAGATAACCATGCTGTATTCAGTAGTGATTTTTCAAAACAGTGTAGTAGTATTTCCACCTTAGGGATTTTTTTTTCTTTTTTTAACAATATTACTAAATCACTGTCCTTGACCCTGTTTCAGGTACACGGGCGAGGGCATGGACGAGATGGAGTTCACTGAGGCCGAGAGCAACATGAATGACCTCGTGTCAGAATACCAGCAGTACCAAGATGCCACCGCTGAGGAGGAGGGAGAGTTTGAGGAGGAAGGAGAGGAGGACATGGCCTAGAAACCACGTCTTGTGTCTGTTCTGGCACCCAAAGGGTTTCTCCAGCCTTAGTTTTGACTGTTCACTGTTCCTACTGTTTTACTGTTCTCTTGTTCTGTTCTGCTTTTGGTGTTTATGTTTGTAACCTCTCCTCTTTTTTCACTGTTTGTATGAATTCTCAAGCTCTCGACCTGTAAGTTTGACAGACATCATTAAAATGAATGTTAACGTACCAGGGTCCAGTTCCGGACACCCTTTTTCCCAATTTGACACCTGCGCTCCTTTATGTGACATATAAATTGTAGATTTCCAGTATATTTAATGTTATTTGAGCACAAATTTTGCACTAAAAGACAGAGAACTGCAAAGAATTGCCTGGAATTAACCAGTGGTATGTTATCACAAATGTACCTGTTCTGCAATGTTACTGACAGTTGACAATTTTTGGTTGGCTTTAAAAGAATGCAAGTTTGTAATGGTCCTAAATGGTCTGGAATAAATCTTTCTACTCCAAAACCATTTTATCTCAAAATTTGCCTCTTTTCTCCACTAAGACTCTTTCTGTTCCTGCAAGGTTGGTGTGAGGCATGACTTTTCCATTGAAGAAACAGATCCATTAAAAATGAAAAAAAAAAATTAGCAATGGAACTGGTTATCCACAGTCCTTAAAACTACGTGATGTTCTGTAATTTAAAATGGTCTAAAATGTCCCATTTAGGAAGAAACTGTAATCTGAGTCCGTTGTTATCCCGTTGTGTTGGAGCTGTGGCTTCTGTTGGCAGCATGAAGCAGACTACACACTCTTTGAAATCATTGCTGTTATTTGGCTACTATGCAAGTCAGTCATGGAAAATGCCTGGTAACTGGCTCTGTGCATGGAGGTGAGCATTGCAGTGGCAGCTGAGTTTTCAGGCTTTCAGAGGGCCATGAAATGCCTATAGCTAAAACAAAGCTTGTTTAATGTCAACATATGGATACATTGGTAGCCAAGTTGACAGGTAAATACAATCCACCAGCAAGAGCCTCTTCTGGCCATTCAGAGTCTATTGTTGAGGCTGTTTATCGAGGTCCCTCAGATCTGAAGAAGCCATCTGGCAGAATTCTGGATATATCCAACACTTATCCACCCACTCCTATCCACACTGGACAGAGAGGCTTTCCCTTAACCCTTATCCAACCAGGCAAGCTGACTATGATCCCACACAAGGACAATTAGGCTACCATAAATCCTTACTACCAAGCCTCCCACAGCAAGTAGTGTCAATAAGATGTAAGTCATATCAGAAATATGTGGGCCTGGATTAAAATGAAGATTTGTGAAAGTAATATTTATGTTTTTGTTTTAGAGGTGTGTGTTGTCCTTATGATCATTGTCAGGTCATAGGGTATCCCACATTACTTTTGTTTACCTTTATAATATTAAGTAACATATACAACGATAGCCAATGGGGAGACAGGGTTGTTTATGCACAGTGGTCGTGACTGAATATTTTATGTACATAAAGTGATACCAAATGAGATCAAATACCATAAAGCGTAAATATATATAATATAAAGTCTCCATGAGTACAATATACCCACCACAAGGATGAAACAGACATGTTCTAGTTATTTTTCTTTTAGGGAGAGTAATTGTTGTTCCCGTAGACTAACAACATTTTTCTCTTGTTCCACATCTGGAAACATTGCATCACTGCTAAAGCCCCGGATAAGAGACCCAACAGGCGCAGCTGCATAAGTCCAGGCCAGAGCCGCACACACACACAGTTTGGCCGTAACACGTATAATCTGGGAGAGTTATGCAAGCTGGGAACTGATGCCCGCTGGCACCTCAGCATGCTCTCTGATGGAAGATTATAGCGACTGCAAACAACACCGGGGGTAACAGCTCTGTGCCACACTTAGACAGGCCGTCCAGCTGAATTCATGTGTGCATTAGTGCATTGTAATGTGCTTTGATACACACAACATGCGCCAAAATATCCATAATTGCAGTACGCCACAAGATGCCACGCCATATATTATGAAGAATAAAAAATATCTATCTATCTATCTATCTATCTATGTGTGTGTGTGTGTGTGTGTGTGTGTGTGTGTGTGTGTGTGTGTGTGTGTGTGTTTTTGTG
>OMLB01021116.1:0-16745 GCA_900302555.1 Myripristis jacobus
CTGATCTTGTTTTAACTGAACTTAAAAGGCTATGCTCTGTGTGATTAATATGGTGTTGTCATTGTTGAATGTATTACTAATGTTGCCCTACTGGATGTGACAGTGTCTGTAATGTTTATTTGTTGTTGTGTAATGTTTTATGTAAATAATTTCAGCACCCTGCCCAGGGACCACAGATGAAAATTAGCAATATAGCTAAGTCTGGTACATGATCTATTCTGTACATGGCCCCTGTTAAATAAACCAATAAACTAAACTAAACTAAAGAGGCCTTTGATGACTTTGTCCACTGGATGTGCTTAATGCAGCAGTCCTACAAAATGTCCTATAAAATGTCCTAAAAAATAATGTTTAGAATAAAAAACAGGTGCATTGTATATAGACAGTTAGAGGAACATGTAAAAGAGCACCTGGGAACATAAAACACAGAAGTGCTCACAACAGTACTGTTCAGCGAGCTCTGTCACACAGATCACGCACTGGAGTGGAGGTGAAAACAAAACACACACATACACACACAGGGGCGATAGAAACATGGTATATTATCCAAACAGATCATGATTGTGTGTATCAGTTTGTCCTTGCACTAGGTCCTTTGTACTGGTCATTCATAAAGATCAGACATAGCAGCCAGTCAGTGCTGTCTGCATCTAATATGACAGACATGATGCAGTTTGACTTATTACATACATGTTATATTAAACCAAAATGGTGGTGTATGGGCAGCCCTTAATTTGTCTTGAACTGATTCTAATTCAACATTTTGGTGTTTCACATATTAAATATTATTATTATATACTTAACACTTGCAGTTGCAATTAAAAATACTGAATACTGGCACAGCATATTGGCAAAAATACCTCAAATCAAGACTCTTTCACTTGACAAACAGTTCATGTTGAACATAGAAAAAAGAAAACCCCTGTCGGTCGATTAATAGGTGGGCTAGCCTGTTAACATGATATACAAAGCACACAGCACGAATACAATCAGGGTTAATCATTACACTCAAGGTCCAACACCCTTTACAAGAACTGACTGAATGAAACTGGGGTAGAGCAGTTACTGTAAACACAGAGATAGATAGAAATCATTTTCATCAAGACTGATCAAATGCAAATATTTGCCTTTTTAAAAAAAAAAAAAAGTTGAAACCACTGGGCAGTGAGGTGCTGATGTACCTTAATGCAGAAAATGTTGCTTGTCTAGCTTATCTCCAGACATTGTTCCCTTTGTGGTAACTGGATACAGGCCTGAACAGGGGAAAAATATGCTGAGGAACTAGTACACTGGAGGGTACAGTGACTCACACACTTGCCAGTCCTCTGATAGAACAAATAAGCTATTACAACCTATTGTTGTGGAGACATGATTTAAAGCTGCAGTAGGTGAGATTTTTATGTAAAAATGCAGCCATCTTAGTCTTATGTAGATATCGTATCCCTCTGGAATCCTTCGGTAACACACATAAGCCACGTCGGTAAACATGAGCGTGCTGGGTGCAGTTCACTGATGTCACCTTACAGGGTTTCTGGGTGTTGAAGTTCACATTTGTTCAAACCTATACCTCTGGCTGCCATTTTGGGCTAGCAACATACAAAGTTGTCTTGAGATCACTGAGATAGAAAGATTTGAGATCCATACACAAACTCCTTTCCTAGATGCCAAAAGACTTCCTGCAAATAAAACCGATATAGTACAGTACTGAAGGTGGATATTACTAATTAGGCCAACATTATTTGTGTGAAAAGCTTTTCTGTGAACTTTTCAGAGTATTTTTTTTTAAGTCAGTAGTTTTACTTTTACTTTAGTGCATGTTTGTTTAAGTATTGTACTTCACTATATTTGAATCACATCCATCACAAAGTACAAATGTTGCTGACTCCCCGTAAACATCAAAAACTGGGCCATCGCAGGCTGACAGACTGTGGAACCTTTCACAATGAGCAGTCAGTCAGAGACGATGAGAAAAGCAAACTGGTTTCACTCTGTGGGTGCTCATTAGACTCAACTGGCAAAAATGAGTAATGAGTGTGGGGAAAAAGTGAATAGTATCTGTGAGTTGGCCCGATGATGAGAGCCAACTCAATCATCATTTTACGTGCTTATCCCATGTTTTTTCTTAGTTAAGTCAAGAGGGTTGTCACTTTAATCAACCCTCAGCAATTTTGCACAATGCACCTTTAAAAAAATCTAGTTTGAACCTTGTACTCTCATTCTTGTAGAACTGCATGGAAAAGTTAGACACCTATTCTTCTGAAAAAGTCACTAACATAACTTTGACATTGAGTGCATTTCAAACCTGTTACATTACAGTAGATTTTTATAGAAGTACTTCTATTTGAGTAAAATTTCATCAAAGTAACAATACTTCTACTCGAGTAGCAATTTCTAAAAGCTGTTCTCTCCACCGCTATGCAGTGCAACACAGAACTTTGCAAATCTGCGACTGTGGCAAGGATGTAAGCACAACAAAGACACAGACACAATATACACAATACGTCATCCATGCGGAAGACCAGGCAGAGTCACTGAGTGGAAGCACATGGGTCCACTGCAACACCAATAGGAGGGATAATAAAAAGCAATTTCTGCTATTAATAAGTTAAAAAATGTGAGTTCCTATGTGCAACTGAAAGCGGCAGACAGTAAAAACATCTCGAAACCACACTGTATGTGGCTGAGTCGCTGACAGTGCAGGCACCTCTCACTTCCTCATCCTTGTATCTAAGAAGACTTTTTTTCAAACCAACTTCATTCTAACTGCGTTATTCTCATGTGAGGGAAATGACGATGGTTTGCTTCATAGACACTAAAGTCAAAGTTTGCCACAACAAATTCACTGATAGCAGCCGGTATGTTTACCCTACCTGCTGTAAACTTGGCAGCGAAGCCCATTTATGAAACGATCTGAAATAAGCCTCCGGTAGTCTTCCCAAAGGTCCTTGATGGCAGTCACTGTCAGCACCAGCAGAATAGGAGCCATAGCGACCTCTGGCTGGAAGGCTTCCACGATGGGAATAAAGTTAAGGGTGGCCAGGAAGATGAAGTAGACATTAGCGAAGCGATGTAGCTGCTCAAACAGATTTTTGGGGAGGAAGGAGAGCAGAGAATACTTGGTGGTCCTGATCTTGTTGCTTCCATACGACTTGAGGAGTTTGATCAGCTGCTCGTCATCTGTGGCGGAGGACACCACTGTCCTCTTCCTCCCCAGACGCTCGGTGGAAGTTCGAAATCGCAAAGGACACTCCAGGCTGAACATGAGTCCACCGGTGCAGTGGATTTCTGCCAAGTTTGCTCATCAATGTCAACAACAACAACAACAACAACAACAACACAGTGCCATGCTCTGCTTTTAATCCAAACAGTATTTGTCCTCTTCATTTCCTGCTAATCTCATCCACCAACTCACTACCTGCACGTAGATCCTCTTCTCTCTGTTAGACACGGAGACGACTGGAAGGACACATGAATAGCTAACTACCATAGTGACTGGAATTGACTGCCACTCCTCCAAAGGTCAGCACTCCTTCAAGTCAAGGTTGAAGTTTTACAACTTCTTAAAAGACAGATTGTGTAATCAAATATACGACAAAGCAGTGGGTCACTGACTAATGACATGGGCTGTGCTGTCACTGACTGTACCATTTTTCATGTTCCTAACCCTAATGAGGCAGTGGTAGCTTTTTGAAGAGGCTGATGGACAAACTGATTGATACCTCCTGAGTTTAAGTCAAACAGCATGTTTGATTCAGCCACCAGTTCCACCTTTTTTTCTGTCATTGTGACAGGGTTCATTATATGATGGACTTTACAGTGACCAAATAACAGGTATGAACACACACAGACACACACACACTGGTGTTCTTATGGTAAGAAGGCAATTTGATTGTGTATAAGTGCCTTGATAATAAATATGGCCGTCACACAAGGCATCATTTACAGTAAATAACCGTCATCGTGGACTTGACTGGCCACAATGAGCAGCTTGTAAACACGCTCGAAATTGCAGCCAACAGGAAACAGATGATGGCCACATTCCTGGCACTGATCGCATAGTAGTAGTAGTATACTGTTATCTCTTATGTTTCATAATATCTCATATTTTGCTAATGGCCAAAGTTCCATACCCCTGCATAACACAGATGATAGCAATGGCAATGTCTATTTCTGGCCTTTCCTCAAACCGTAGGCATTTTATTGTTTTTAAAGAGACAGGGTGTCGGCAAGTATCATCAAATATCTCTTATAAACCCTGTTACAGCCACCTGGAAATTAATCGAAGAGCAATTCAAAACAAAAGAAAGCAACAAAGCTGTCAAAATCATACAAAACATCTAATGAAAGTTCTGAAACCAAATGGGTGGAATACGAAAGGCAATAACAGGAAATGAATTATCAACTGTGTTTTGTTGTATACACAGTAAAAGACAGTGTAACCACCTATCCAGTTACCAGACACCAACAATCCAGTCTTCCTGCCCGCCACCCAGTGGACATCACGCGCAGAGCGACCCAGCCCGGTAGGTAGCATACCACCCAGTTTGGGTGGGGGTTGTCTCATAACTGACAGGTGGTGTGCAGTTTGGATGGGGTTTCGAATAAAATGGGTCTCCATGTGAACCATGCAAAATAGAGGGGAGAAGCCAAGACGTTAGCTACTTCTTGGCTACTTTAATGACGAAAACAAGCAATGTCAAACCCAAGTACTCTGTCTCTGTGGTGGCTACTGCTCCTCTGTATCATGGAGTGATACAGGAAATGAAGAACTTACCAGATCTTTCTGAATGTTGATAACAGGAAAATTACATTTATAAACAGTAATTTGAGCAAAACTACTGTCCATGTGCACCAGATTTTCACCAGTTGTTCCTTATTTATCCAATGGACACACTGTAAAATT
Organism: Myripristis jacobus; assembly: GCA_900302555.1. NCBI lineage: Eukaryota > Metazoa > Chordata > Actinopteri > Holocentriformes > Holocentridae > Myripristis > Myripristis jacobus. Next base: position 4,904 of record OMLB01021116.1, read on the forward strand.
TAGTAAATTTTAGTACCTTTTAGTAACCTGACTTCTGCACAACACAACTGATGGTCCCGACCCCATTGATAAAGCAAGAAATTCCACTAATTAACCCTGATAAGGCACACCTGTGAAGTGAAAACCATTTCAGGTGACTACCTCTTGAAGCTCATGGAGAGAATGCCAAGAGTGTGCAAAGCAGTAATCAGAGCAAAGGGTGGCTATTTTGAAGAAACTAGAATATAAAACATGTTTTCAGTTATTTCACCTTTTTTTGTTAAGTACATAACTCCACATGTGTTCATTCATAGTTTTGATGCCTTCAATGAGAATCTACAATGTAAATAGTCATGAAAATATAGAAAACGCATTGAATGAGAAGGTGTGTCCAAACTTTTGGCCTGTACTGTACATACATGGACTGTTCAAAGCATTAATGGTTAGTCAGATATATGCATCGGTTTCTGGATGGCAGCCTCTCCAAATCCAAAAAAAAGTTTTCATGTCAGATTTTCATTGGCCCATAACTGCTTGTGGGAATGTACGAAAAAATCTGATCTCTGTTTTAATTTGAAGTTCAAAGCTTACTTGTTCTTGGGATATAAAACAATTTTTCTTTATGCAAGTTCTTCATTTTTTATCCCAAATATAGGGCTATTTCACCACTTGCGAATATTGAAATTCCTCAATATTAGACCATTGTAGCTTGCAACCAGGCAACCAGTGAAATAATATCAGATTTTTCAAAATAGGCAGACTATCCTTTTAAGACTTTCTCAGACTTTTCAAGGACCTATGGACAGCCTTAAACGACACTTTCTCAAGCTCATACAGGCCTACTCACCCACTGTAGACTCGCACTATGTTGTTGTTGACCTTCTTGTCATATTGGTAGCGTCTGTAGTCCTCCAGGCCATCTTTGAAGGCGATAACGCTGAGAACTACCACCAGAGGAATCATGGTAATCTCCTTCTGGAAGGCCTCGACAACGGGAACCCAGTTCAGCAGCACCAAGAACAGGAAGTACAAGTTGGCAGCCCTGCACAGGAAAAACCGCAGCAATTTATGTACCAGCTGAATCTGCTCCCTCTGGCATCACATAGAACTTTTTTGAACACACGTGCATTATTGTTCTTTTTTCCTCTAGCTATTTTTAGTGGTTACTATTAGCTAATTTTGTGTAGTTTATTTTTTTCCTCGGGTGAAAATCCAACACAGCACACCACCTTGAGGACACCATCCCCACAGTGAAACACGCTGGTGGCAGGACCATGCTGTGGGATTGAATAATTATTCACAGGCACTGTAAATTCAATTAGTGTCAGACATGTAAACAGTAAGGGTGGGTTAAAAATATCGATATTTTCGATACTGTATCGATACACATGTGTAGAAACGACAATCGATACATAAATCCCAGTATTACTTACTTACTTTTACAATTGAATTTACAGCATTAGTTCTTTGAGAATTTCTTCCATTACCAAAGCAAAGTTGGTGTTATAACTAAAATATCGATATTTAATCGTATCGGAAATCGTATCGACTTCGGACCTAGCGTATCGGAATCGTATCGTATCGTATCGGGAGGTCAATGGCGATACCCAGCTCTAGTAAACAGCAGGTTTCCAGTAATGTTGAACTACATTCCCTTTTTCACAAAGGTTTAACATTTCCTGATCTGTTTTTATTGTGAACACTATCCCCATTTGCTACTCCAGGTCAGCAAGCCAATTAAAGAGCTTACTATTTATTTCTACACTGGGTGTAAATAGCAACCAGAATGATGTAATGCTTTGTGTACCCACTGACCTAGTGACATGTACATGTGAGCTCCTGTCTCCTACCGGTTTACAGCCAAATGTTGCTAATACTGGGCTAAACTGTCTGAATTGTCAGAGTGTGAAATCAATTTAAGGCATGCTGGTTTGGCATAGTACCCTGAGGTGCAAGAAAATAGCTCACTGTCCATACACCAAATAATTACAGGTTAAAAAAAATAGCCAGATTTCATTAAACCATGTCCAAGAATAAAAATAAAAGGGCAAATCATCTGATGCAACTGTGTAGCTAACCAGCGTCTGCGTTATAGGTTTGCACACAAAGTCAGCAACAATTACTGGTCTAAAAGTTTGTCTAAGAGTTTCCTACAGGCTCTTAGCCCAATCATACATCAGCCATTCAAAAACAAGCATGCAATCAAATTTATATTCTTCCATGCTGGAATACAAAAAAGCTACTATCCATTTGTGGACGATAAGTTTGCTTCTATCCTGTGCTGTTACTTTCCAGGGTACCGAGATGTCTGGCTTTAAAAACTTACTTTACGGGCTGCTCTCTGTTTTGGAACAAAAGCTGAGTTTCAAGGCAAACCTACAGCACCCTGTGACTCTGAAGGTGAGCAAAACTTACAATAGAACAGAGAGTAGCAGCTTATGACTTCAGCAAATACATAAGTCACTTTCGACTTTTTGTGGGCATTAATGGTGAAAGGGAAAAAAATCACATTGGTGTTTCAAAGACAACAGAAAAAAACAAACCTGTGGAACTGCTGGAACAGGTTCATGGGGATGAAGCTCAACAAGCTGTACTTGGTGGTACGGATTGCGTTGCCTCGATAGCCCTTGCAGATGCCTTCATACTCCTGCTGGTAAGGTCCATGGTGAGCCAAGACCTTCCTTCGCTTCCCGCTAAGCCTGTGTGGGGAGCCATGGGGCTCCAGGGAGCCTTTGGTAGCAGGGTTTTCAGGGGCGGAGTACCAGCCTCGTCCCGAGTCTGCTACTAGCAGCTGCCGACATCGATGGCGGACCCAGTGGAGCTGCTCCATCTGACCAGCAGTGACTCTGGCTGGGCTTTCGAGGTGGCTCGGCCTCCGCCTTCTCCTCTGCTGCACCTCTGGGCCAACTGTCACAACGCCGTCATTCTGCACACGGAGAGAAAAAATGACAACATACTGTCTAGGTTGCAATCAGCAGGGACTCCCAGAAATTATATGATTCAAAATATTTGGGTGCCATATTGCGATCCTGTAATTATTGCCGTTTTGAAAAAATTAAGATTCAATATCGTGAGATTTTGGACAAAGTTAAGAGTTTTCTTCGTTTTACTGATATCGTAATTAATGTATAAACATGAGGGGGGACTTTAATAATTGACTAAACTAAATAAGTAAAATAAAGTTTAGAAAATTTAAAAGATAAGAAAAAAAATACATATAAAATAATCAGGATGTCACATTGTATATGAATGTATTTTCCAAAGATACTTTGCTTCAACACATTATTACAATACTAATGTGTTGTAATTAAATTGAAATTAATTTTTTAAAAATATATTTTATTTAAATTCAGGATAAAGTATCAATGGCTATGGGTCAGCATGGTGATGAAAAAAGACTTGCTGCTATCACAGATTGTCCCAATGATATCAACCGTTGGATGGCACAAAACTACCTTCAACTCAATAACTCAAAATCAGAAATCATATTGTTCAGTCGCCTAAACCTCTGTCTGCTAATATAAAAATTTGGGAATTTCATTTGATTCAGAGTTAAATTTTGTAGCACAGATTAAAAAATGTGTCCAGTCATGCTTCCTTCAGATCAGAACCATCTCCACAATTAAACCAATGCTCTCACACTCTGACCTGGAGAAAGTAATACACGCATTAATCTTTTTTAGACTTGCCTACTGTAACTCCCTCCTCTCCACCATAGACCAAAAGTCACTCTCTCGCCTCCACCTAGCTCAGAGCGCAGCAGCTCGGCTTCTTCCTGGTTTTATCAGACGACATCACATCAAACCAATCCTGGCTTCTCTTCACTGGCTCCCTGTTGGATTTACAGTTGATTTTAAGATTTTACTGATCACCTATAAAGCACATTTGGGTCTGGCCCCAAGCTACATAATAGAGATGTTGACCCCCTTTGAGCCAGTTCACAGTGTCAGATCCTCGGCTGGGGCCCTTCTGGCTCTTCCAAAGTCCGGGCTTAAATCGAAAGGTGACTGAGTTTTTGTCATCAGGACTCCTCAGCTTTGTAACGGCATAAGACGCACCAAATCAGTGACTTATTTTAGATCACTTCTTAAAACTCATATTTATAGACTTGCCTTTATGTGATGTTGTCTTTTAACTATCTTTATATTTTATCTTATTTAGCTATGCCTAATGATTGATTTCAAGTGCTCTCTCTAATTGTCATTACTACAGCTATAGTATAGTCTACAGCACAGGTGTCAAACTCGTGCCATGGAGGGCCAAGAGGCTGCAGGTTTTCATTCCAACCAACAACTCTACCAGGTGATTTCACTGATTAGTCCCGCCTCTCTGTTTGGAGGTAAGGTGATCAGTGAAATCACCTGGTGGAGTTTTTGGTTGGAATGAAAACCTGAAGCCTCTTGGCCCTCCATGGCACGAGTTTGACACCCCTGGTCTACAGTATGCTCCCACTTTTGGAAAGTACTACTCCCCGAGCAGGGACTTTCTGTACAGTAAAAAAAAAAAAAATGGCCCAGGAACTTAATTTAGACTTCAGTGAAAATGCAAACACTTCCTCAAAAAGGTTCCCTGTGCCTGAGGGAGGTCCCTGTGGTCAAAACGAGGCTCATGATCCTAATCTTCAGTTTTAGGAGCTGAACTGGCTGCTCTTGATTTCAAAAATATGTCCATGTTGTCAGTTCCAGCCATCATCACTTTCAGAAAGCACCATGGGTACAGGTGTTTTAGGGGGGCTGATGGGTGTAGAAAGCGTGTCTACATTACATGATTTCAAACTTGCCATCCTCTGTTACTAAGTCTCCATGCTGGAAGCCACCAGTAGTTGTTTTGTCCTTGCGGAACGTAGATGAAGACATGTGCTTCCTATACTTTTTGACTGTCGGCATGAAAATTTGACAACCTCCTTCATCATATGGCCTCGGATAAGCTGCATCCAGTGTCATCCTATGTCTATTTAGCAAACAGGGCCAGTCCAATATCTGGAGAACTCACCACAGATTTTTAACCTTCTATTTTTCCTTAAAAAAAATTTCAACTGATGCTGATGCAATTTTTTTTGGAAAGCGTGAATGAGTTTCCAAAGATTAAAGAAAAAAAAAGGATCTGATTTATATTATGTAGGTCTGAAAGCCCAAGCCTGCCTCACTTCCTTGAGGTGTTTAAATTTTTCCAAGTTCTTATCATAGTATTTTTATTCATGTTCTTAGTAATGTCCTCACTTTCTGGAAAGGAAGTCAGTCAAAAGAGAATGACACCAGACCGGGTGGCACTGATTGAACATACAGTTTATCATCAAACACACATGACTAACAGCCACCACAATGGGATGCCCCAGTGTGACAAATGATGGAATATGACATATAGTCTTGGATAACTGAGTGTTTATATGCTGATTTGTATTTGTTACTGTGTCTTATGTTGCTTGTGATATTTCTGGGATAATGAAAATTTCTAGAGTGAAAACAAGAAACTACAGCTAGTACCATAATTAATTATCCACTTCCACAGTACCGTTTCACTGGCCCATACAGTCTTAATACTGAATTAGCCCCTTCACACCACACAGCCCTGGGCTAAGTCCCCAGTTAGCCCTGAGCTAACCATCTTTTCGCACTTGAAACTTGGAATGTGAGATGTCTCCACTCTTACCACAGGGCTAACTAGACTTCACTCCAGAGCAGGTTATTCCTGATTTTCTCAGGATTTCCACCGAAACGTCAGGGTTAAGATGTATAGTGTCAGTCAAGGTTCAAATCTGTGTTAGGGTCAGAAGATTTAGTTTTATAACTTCAGAAATGTTGACTCTGATGGAGAAGAATATAGATATAAAATGTTGCACTGAAAATGAGATGTATCACTATGATATTTTAAGACTTTTTAAGGATCTGCGGACAGCCTGACAAAGTTTCTTCCTCACAGAATATGAAAAACTTCCATATGATAAAATGTGTCTTCTCACTTCCTCTGGACACCCAATCCACAGCCCAGAGGAGGCTCTGTTCAGCTATGTGAGTATAGCCCTACCTTCTCTGCAGGATTAAATTATGCTGGAAAATACTTCCATGGAATGTGGATTTTCCACACAGAAAACAGACTAACATTTGAGCACGTGCAGCAGCCTTATTCTTTTGCTCTCAGTAACTTAAGTACCTAAAAGGAACTTAAGTTAATTATATTTGGTGACCTAAGTGACCTATATTTGGTCAGACTTCAGTGAGATGAAGCATGAACTGAAACAACAGAGGGGAAGTTTTTTTGGTTCACCTGACGATAAGATATCTGACCTAACATTTGCTTAAAAAGCCATCTAACGTTACATACAGACCTCATGAGAAGCAATTACTCAGTGGAGCGAGCCACAGTTGAGTTCTTGGCTAATTGGAAACCAGGTCTAGACATCCCTCGGTAGCAACCATGGTAATGTTTACAGAAGGGCTTGTAAAAGTCAAATTAAGGCTTGCAGTGAACTGTGTATTATGCATCCTGCTGTAAAATAGGCCAAGGGCGATTAACTTCACTGATGACCTGAATGTACGCTTTTGCACTGGCACATGGAAGGAATACAAAAAACAAACAAACAAGAGAAGGACAAGAGAGAACTGACCATTCTCCTCTAGCCAATCCAACATGGGTTGGTTAGGCTGCTCTGTGGAGGTTTAAAGGGACAAATCACAAATTTAAAAAAAAAGTTATTATTTGACTTCCCCCTAGCTGTTATGTAAGACAGTAGTGGTGCTATCTTCCTCTCATTGTTACTGCGTGCTGGATACTGGCTGGATGGACCTCCCCCCAGCTGCAGGAGGGTGCCTTGGATAGCTTTGTTAGATGCCAAACCTGGTAGCTGGACAAAGCTACCACCTACATGCACTATGCTGCACGTACATGTTATGCACAGTATCACTGTTGTTCATGTTTATTTGCTGATTTGTCATCGCTATGGATGTGCCTTGTGAGCCATCTGAAAACTTTGCTTCAAAAATCCACACAAAATGAATTTATCTGCACAGTAGTCAGAATCAAACATTAAAAAGCTCATACTTGGTTAGGTGTGTGATCATTGAGAGTCAGCTGCACTTGTTACATATTCAGCCACTTCTTGATTTTGGTATAAAATTCATATTTAAAAGCCTGAAAGGAATTCCAGCTATCCACCACTCAGACGTTCTGAGTGGATATGACTTTTAAATTTTAAAGTGTAAGTTGCACAACAGAGCATATTCTCCAGCAGAATCATGCAGCAGCAGCGAAAATAAAACAATATCAGATAGAAGCATGATGCGTTGTGTCCCTCCAGAGAGCCTACAGTAACTGCTTGTAAATACTAGTGCAGTGCCAGTTAAAATACGTTCAAATGTATGGAAAATGTAGAGCAAACGTGTGTTTTGGGTGCATGTCTTATGGATAAGACACAGATATTTTTCTCATCCTTTTAATTTATGTCAGTCAACATTTTATTTAACTGTTAATATTCTTTTTATTGTATTAGTTGTGACACACCTTGTAATGTGGGTAACCCTAACCCTAACCCTGACTTTACGCTTACATAGATTAAGTCATGAATCTACATGAGTTTTATGCATCTGGCCACTGGATTGAGCTGTGCACCGCAAATGTTCAGGGCTGGGGACAAAAAAAACATTTGGAGTTGTAGCCCTGAATGCCCAGGCCACGGACGACAGTACAAAAATGTAATGTTTGGAAATCACCACCATACCACTATCATACCCATAAACAGTGCATTTCTCGTGCTGCTCTGCTCAGGTAATAGTCTGTGGGTGATAGCACAGAAATATACTTGTGTGTCTTGTAAGTAAAGCAAAACTGCAGTGTGTGCGCTGTAGACTGTCCAGGTTCTGCACTGCTCTGGCATTTCAGCTCTGGCTTTCATGGACCATCAACATAGCATTAAGAACAACATAAAACCCATTTTTGCAGTTTTTGAACCATAAATATGCATACTCAACACTGCATCGTGGAGGATCCTCGGCCTTACGCCTTTTTGTTTGAAGTTTGAAGTCGATTGGACGCACGGTTGCGGAACTAATCAAGCCACAGTCACATACACAGACAGAGAATTTTCCATTCATAGATACAGTAGATAATTCGATATGATATTAGTCCAAAGTTCGATTACATTTGGACTTACAACAGCAACAAAAGTGTTACCCACTTACTGTGGCAGCACATCAATAACACCCAAATAGATAGAATAGAATCTACAAACTCCAGTCTGATCATGGAGAAGACTTTTGTTGTTAAATGTGAATTAGAATTAAATCATCAAATTATCTACACTGCACATGAGATTTAAATGAAAGTGAAACCTCAGTATGAAGGGTGTTTTTACACTTCATTTATCTAAGATAATTTCTGGTGAACTAAGCTTCAGGGAAGTTAGTAAAGTGAAAATATTTCCAATTTTGGCACAGTCGCTTCAAGCACCACATTAAACCCCATCCCCTTTATTAATTGTGTGATAAAGAATTTCATCATCAGCCACTTTGACATTAAATAGCAGGGGTGAACACAGGGGGGCCTGCCTTCTAAAAGTGATGTTGTCACACAAATAACCTGCATTCTCAATTATGTTTCAAGGGGAATGTATTTTATAATCAGATTACATTTGTTTGTAATGTATCACATGAACATGTGATAACCCCAACCCTAACCTTAACCATGTTGGTTTTATGTCTAACCCTAACCTTTCCCTAAGCTTAACCAAGTGGCTTTAGTCGCTAAAGGTAACCAAACTCGCTGAAACTCTGCCCAACATGATATACAAGATACGTTGATTAAAAATGTCTTTGTGATACATTCGAAAACAAGCATAATCCATGATAAAAACAAGCAAAAACAAAAACAAAAAAAACTTATTCCTCGTAATTCCCCTGTAACTGAGAATGCAGTTTAGCTGTATGGGAACAAGATATGTTGATGAGAAACTGATGCGTGATATGTGAGGAACAAACAATCTGTGACAAAAATGTTTCCCCCTGATTAAAAAGGCTGTTTAGTTGTATAGAAATGTACTTTTTAGGAGACAGGGTTGTCACAGGTGATACTAATGACATTAATGAAGGTTCTGTTCCATTTCATTACACCAGTCTTTCCAGTGAAGCACCGTGAACACAGGCAGGGCCCTGGCTCGGTTCAAACTACATGGAACAGAATTCTTATTGGTCATTTCTTACATTTGTCACCTTGCCTGGTGATGATCACTGACTGGAGGGCAACACTTTGGCCTTCCCTACTGTTGAAAAGTTATCATCACATCAGTTTAAATGTAGGAGAAATATACCCAACATCTGTGGAGTTGGGACACATAGCTTACCACAGTGCAGAGCTTTATTATCTGTATCAGCTGCACCTGTTACACTAAGCTGTCTAATTTACTGTGTTTATAGGTATACCTTTTTTGATACATATGCTCAGTAATTTATTTCTATATTTATTGTTGTAATATTTTGTAAGATTGATGCACTTAATGCACATACTTCTACAAATTTCTAAGGCAGATATTTTTCTATTTCTTATTTCTTATAATTTAGTTTTTCTCTTGAGAATCTGAGCCACAGCAACTGACCCAGTTTCCCCTCGGGGATCAGTAAACTATTTCTGATAGTGATTGTGATTCTAATTGATTGACTGAATGGCACTCAAGAGTGGAAAAGGTCTAAGAAAAGGTTTTAGGTCGCTTGGGAATCTCCCGCTGATCGAAATGAACACTGAAACCGCATCGAGGATACAGAAGTTTCGGTTGGCAAAACAAGCCAAATCGATGCTTGTAGTTTCGGTTATTAGACTGTGCATTGTTATAGGAGGATCAACTCCTTAAAAATTTTATCGATGTTGTTCAGACTGGGCAACCAAACCACAAACTATAGGCTGTGCTGGTTTACTGCTACATTAATACCGCAGGTCCTACATGAACAGGTATAGTATTTAGTGGTGCATAAGATAAAGCCGGCCTACTGCATTGTTGTCGCCTCTATAGATAGACCATCACCTTGACGAATTCGTAAATCTCTGACCTGCGCTCACATCTTTTTTCATATTGTTTTGCAAGTTTGTTGTGGAGAAAACTTACCTTGCGTTGTGTTCCCGTACGCCGACTGCTTCATGAAGAAAAGTAAGTCAGATGCAAATCGCCCAGGTCACATCACTGTCTTCACAGATCACTTCACCGCTGAGCCGTTGCAGCACTTGGAAAACCACCACCCCTTACGACAAACCAGGATGTGAAACACTAGCCGCGACGATGTTCCTCTCGCTCACACCAAGAGTCCGCCCAGGCTCCGTTTAAAATACTGGAGATTCTTTATTATCTTGCGTATCAGCAAAAATACATTCATCGTAGAAACTGAGTCAAGAGTTTTTATGAATCATTTGGGCTTTCTGGGTTATTCGGCACACAGGTGATCCACCAAGCAGGCCTTGATTTTAGTAAACGTCCATCTGATCCAAATGTCTCGGCCGCTGGCTGCTGCCGTATACTGTGTGTAATTTAGTCAAGAAAATTGGGGGAATGGCAAAAAACAACAAAGAAAGCCCTGTTGGGCGGACTGCATGTGTACCAAATTGGAAGGTAACGTTAAAAATCTTTAAGTCACGTTGTACGAGCTACGAATTTTTCATATTACCAAGCTCATATGACATTTCTTTGAATGGTAGTTCGGTGAGCAATTCTCCCAAGACAGAGCGTCACGCGGTGTACTGAAAGCATCACGAGGAACCGGGCAGACTTCACAGGGGCTACCTCTTTTCACTCCAAGTGACACGAACGTCACATACAGCCGGCCTAAATTAATGTCAGCTGTTATTTATTATTGTTGTCAAACTGTATGCGCCTGTATTTCCACCACAATGTTGGCAGATTTGGATATTTTCCACATCATTTGTACCCAAATGAGGTATCTGTAATAAGTCGACAGGAGCTGCTTGAAGACGTTACCTTCAGTCTTCCGGACGACGCGTGAATGCATCTCGAGCAGTCATGTGACATATCAGCTGATCGGCCAAAGGCGGAAATAAACCAAACATGGTGGCCCTACTGAGCAGGTTACCTCTTCAAGAATGCCCGAAAGTAAGTCTCTGGCGTCCTGTTGTCGCCAACTGTGGTGCTCGTTTGGTGTCTGATGCCAGTGGCTCAGGCTTTCGTGTACATTTCGTTTAAAAGGCTGGCAGCAGCAAAACTGGGAATCGATCCAGACATGGACTAGCTAGCGCGTACAGCCTCCACTCTGCTGTATGTAGAACCTGAAAAGTTATAGTCTCTTTAATTCGTTGTGTCTCTGCAAACACATTTACCTCCTGAAACACGACTGCAAGTTTCCTCTGAATGCTGAAGAGCCTCTCTGTTACTGGTCATTGTCATAAGGCTGACATCTTCATCCTGTTCAGTCACCGTCACGAGTGCAGTTGCACGCTTTTATTTTGAAGGTTTTGAAGTAACGGTCTGTTGATGTTGAATGTGAAAGTGGTTATCGACAACAAAGGCAAAGGTAGTGCAGTAGTAGTGAAGTAGGATCAACAAGTGAAAACTAGAAACTAAAAAATTGGGGTCCTAGGCAAACTGATTTTGGCCCCGAGCGTTTTACCATGATATATTAATATAGCCGCAAAATTCACCGTGGTTCCAGTTATTTCTTACATTTCTCACGTTTCTTTTTTTGTCTTGACTTGTCTTTTTTGGGGTGGGTAACTTTATGCTAATTTGTCTTGTAATTGTCATGTATTAGTAGTACTAGTAGTAGTAATAATATTTTTTTCATGTGTAATTATAATAGTAAATGAAAATTGTGCTAATTGTTTTGTGATTGTCTGTTTTTTTGTTTTTGTTTTGTTTTTTAAATTTGGCTGTATT
>OMLB01021116.1:16765-36592 GCA_900302555.1 Myripristis jacobus
CTGTATTTCAGGTCAGTTTCTTATAAATTCCAAATTCTTATATAGATAGATATTATTTGTATTTTTTTCACACTAATTCCCACTTCATTTCTTGCTAATTTGCTCATCACCTTTTCCAATGTTTTTCAAAGAAATCTAATACATTGCTATATCTAATATATACATATATTGCTTAGGTTTCAAAAGGTTAAAGGGCTCGTGAAAGGGTTAAATAAATCTGATGTTGATCCAGTATTACTGATCTGATGTTTAAATATGTAATTTTATTATAATATGTTACAATATGTTGTAATTATCCTCTTTTTCTAATTTTATGTGTGTTTCTTTTTTGTTTTGTTTTGTTTTTTTGGTAATTTTCTGCTTTGCTTTTCCTCATCACCTTTTTTTGTTTGTTTGTTTGCTTTTACCTTGTTTCAAGTGAAATCAAGTGAGTATGATCAGGTTTCAAAGGGTTATATGAGCAAAAAAAGGTCTGATCTGGTCTATATTGAAAATATGTGCCTGATATGCCTAGTGCACCTGACAGCTCTGAGTAGAAAGTGCACTTCCAGTGACTGCAGAACAGCTTAAACAGCACAAAGAGGAGACTGAATTTGCTGCAGTTCATTAGAGCAGCACTTTGACTCAAGCATTAGACAGCCAGCTAACTGAGACTCTGTTGCTGCAGGTGATCACAGCGAGGCAGCTGCATCACTGGGAACCAGCACAACATGTGAAAACTCATTCATTCTTTTGTGCATTTTTGGTATCTATCCCATAGCTTTGTCACAGGGTGGTGGATGGTGTTTGTGGGCGCGAGCCTCCACATATGGCAGACTATAGCGCCACCTGGAGCCTGGAGGAGTGGCTGGAGCTGCTGAACTCACTGTCCAGCCTCTTTCGGCTGGCTGTGGGCAACAACAGCTGTGATGAGGAGGTGAGATGGCTCGAAAGCAGAAGGCAGTGATGTTAAAGCTACACTTCAGCTTCTTTTATCAGGTCAAAATACTCTCATATTATCAGCAACAGTCACATGGTAACCTGACATTCACACTGCATGACCATTCCATTTCCACTCCATTATTCCAGTCTGAAATTTCGCTTGTGTTAGGATGGATTTGAACCTGTCACTACTGGCTGACAAGTCCACATGCTGTGGCGCAATTTTCATTTGACATGGTAGCTGCTTTAGCCAGTTTACAGCGCGATTAGTCCATGGCCGAGGACAGGTTCTGCTACTACTCAAGGTGGTAAAATGCACTTATAATTTTTGAAAAGATCCATTTCTGTAGATTATATTTTGGTATGATGAGCATTCTTGAGTTACCATCTAAAGTAAGTGTGTTGTGTGCTGTAGTTGTGGTTCACACTGTAAACAAATCACTTCAGATTTCGTGTGTAACCGTGCAGAGGACACCTCCTAAACAGGGTCTCAGTAGCCTGCTTTCCTCTCTCATGCCAAATGCAGGCGTGCTATTGCGTACCAAGGCTGGTTGCGTTTCCATTGACCCTTCCGCTCTTTAATCACACCTCAGTGGGGCTGTTGGGGCCAGTTTCCAGGTGCTAATGACCCACCAAATACCCATGGGCCAGACAGGGCTAACTGAAGCTTTGGGTGGGGAGATACATGCAGCTGATAAGTACAGATGTCAGCATAACAGCTCGCTTTTGTAGCAGAAAAATAACAGAGAAAAGAAAAATGGAGAACAAGCTGATCAAATGAGGACATTTGGGCTCTTCTCACTATCCGGGCAGAGGCCAATGTCCAGTGTCAAATCAACGGTGTTTGCTTAAATAAGGATGTTATGCGATATATAGTTAGAGAGCTGGCAGCGGTGGGGAAAGAAACTGAAAAAACTGAGGTCTGAGTACAAGCCAGTTAAAGCAAACAACACACAAAGTGGGGTCCAAAGGGAAAAAAATCTGGTGGTACATAGTTCTGCAGTAGATAGTTGGTGCCGGTGGTGCAGACTTTAAACCACTTGCTCCCTACATCCCACTGGCATGCATGGATGGGAAGAGTCTGCAGGGCAGCTGGCACAGCAGTGGAAATACGACTGGTTTTTGTTCTAGGCTCAAAGATAGCCCCTGCCAGCCGCGGCACCACTGTGGAAAGACAGCTAGTTTGGTTATTTTGGTACGCACCCGACTGCTATTGCTGGTTTCACACCTGCCCAGACAAACCATGCCAAGAGGGTAAATGCACCAGACTTTGATTCAGTTAGACTAAACAAAGCAGGGGTGAAATCCCTCTAAATCACATTTTAGACACTGGTGCATATCGAGAGCAACCTGAATACATAAGAACATTTACAAATGCACTGGTCAGACTGCACAGTTAAGCATTATCATGCAGTAATAAAACCCCAAACAGACACTAACAAAGGTAACGATTACATGCAGTGACAAACATAGAATCAAAAAACGTCATATATTGCATATGGAGGAAGACCTTTGGAACTCTATTCTATTTATGATGTGCAAAGTGTTCACAAGCTGTTTTGCCCAAGTCAGACAGAAACACCTTAAAAACCACAAAGAGCAGTGTTATAGAGCTAAAAGTCCAGGCTAGAAACAAAACCTGAAAGTTGATTTCAACCTCTCGTAATACAGAGTGGTTGGACGAGTTCAGGGAACTCTCTCAAGCTGTATTACTGCTTTGATCACCCAAATTAAGCTTATGTTTTTCATCACGACCAAACACTTTGGCTGTTCTTCCATTCAATCTGTCTTACAAAGAGGGTCTCCAGAATGACATTGCTCTCATCTTGAACTCTGAGATACAGCAAGCTACCTGGACAGCTCTGGCTTCATTCAAGAAGTACAAATGCTCACATCTTTTTACCATGTGAGATTAATCAGACCTCACATGAATGGAGCAGCCAATCTTGATGTACTGAGAGAGCTTATCACAATTCCTGAAATAGCAGTGCCATTCTTTTGGTACGAGGACACCAGAACTGGAGAGTTACTCACTGTTGCTGTTTCTGAAAGTACTTATGCAACTTTCTGTGTCCTCCTTACCAAAGAATGGCACAGCTGTAGGAGTTGTGATAAGCTCTGTCAGTACATCACGATGGAACTGTGCATTAATCTGATGTTGATTTCCATCTCACATCACATGGTGAAGTGATGGGAGCATTTTGTACTTTTTGAATCAAGCCAGTCCTGTCCAGCTAGCTTGCTGTTTGTATTGTATGACATCATGGTGTTTTCAAATGTCAGTTTTTATTACATTATGCACATATTTTACTAGTTATACAGGATGAGCCAAACGTCTTCCATTAATTTCCATTCACACAAAACCTCTGAGAATTCAAGGTGCCTGTGATGATCCATGCCAGAGAAGGGATGCCTTTGGGTCAGATTGTCACCATCTCCTCCATGCTGCTGTGGTCTGTGGGCAGGTGCTGGCAGGTTTGTCTGATGTGGGCAGTGGTTACGGAGAGGCTGTGCTGAGCGTGCTGAGGGCCAGACGAGAGGAGATCCGCCAAGCTCTTGTGGAGAGAACCAACTTCATCTCCAGCGCTGTGCTTCAAGACTTCGATTGGCAGCTTAAGGTGACCTATCCACCTATAGTTTTAAAGGTCTTATATCACCCTTGAAATTTTGAAATTTTTGGTACATTTGGTAAATCTAATGGTAATTGTCTTGTAATTAAACAAAGGTTTACAATAATTATAAAGTTTTCTTAATTTTGAGGCCATTTTTGCTCATCACCTTTTTCCCATGTGTTTTAAAGAAATCAAGTGAATTTGCTTAGCTTTGCTATGTACTGAATTGAATTATTTTTTTCCTTCTTTACTCTCTTTATCCTGTCTCTGTTTCCCCCTCACTCTCTCTAGTTAGCCTTGTCCAGCGATAAGATCTCGTCTCTCCAGACTCCTCTGCTGAGTCTTACTCTGGATGTGAGAGAGAACGGAGCCCTTCGGCCCGTCACCATGGAGTTGAACAGAGAAGAGTTGCACACACTCATTAGCTCACTAGAGGCTGCCAATAAGGTAGGAATATACTAAATATTCACCTTGTGTCAAGGAGTGTGACCAATGCTGCATTTGTGATATCCCATTAGGAAGTACTGTAGAACACCCTTCCCAATGAGCCGTATAATTCAAAAAGAAAAAGTACAGATTACATAGTTTTCCAGGATTATCATTGTGTATGTGCTGTCTACCCCCTCCATCACCGGAGCACACTGCTGCTGTTAGTGGGGACACACTCACTAGCTGTCTTTCCACTGTGATGCCACTGCAAACTAGGGCGATCTTTGAGACAGTCGGTGTTAATGGCCCTTGGCCTCAAGGCCCGAGAACAAAAAACATTTGTGTTTCCACTGTTGAGCCAATAGCCCTGCTGTCTCGTCCCGTCCATGCAGGCGAGTGGGAAGTAGGAGGTGTGTGGTTAAAGTCTGCACACCCGGCACCAACTAACTACTGCAGAACTATGCACCACGGGATTTTTTTCCCCTTTGGACACCACTTTGTGCGTTGTGTGCTTTAATTGCCTTGTACTGAGACCTCAGTTTTTTCAGTTTTTCACAGACGTGTCCCATTGTACATTGGATCCCCACCGCTGCCAGCTCTCTCAATATATATGGCGTAATGTCCTCATTTTGGCAAACATCATCAATTTGACGCTGGACATTATCCCCTACCAGATAGTGAGCAAAGCCCTAATGTCCGTGTTTGACCAGGACTGCTGGTTCTTCTCCATTTTTCTTTTCTCTGTTATTTTTCTGCTACAAAGTGAGCTACTGTGCTGACATCTGTACTTATCAGCGGCACCGTCTCCTCACTTAGTCACTTATGACTCTTATCTCCGCCTCAGAGCTCGCTTAGCCCTGTCTGGCCCATGGATATTTGGTTGGCCATTAGCACCTGGAAACTGGCCCTGACAGCCCCACCGAGGTGCAGTCAAAGACCAGAATTTACAATGGAAATGCAGCTGGCTTTGACACGCACTAGCACGCCCCCATGTCTCTTCCGAGGCTCCAGGCTGCTGGAGCTGTGCTTATAGGCACATTGGGAGTGTGGTTTCCGCCGGCGCTCCCTGGCGACTCGCTGCAGCAGTCCAGCTCCACCGGAGCCTTCCTGACTCACTCATGCACAGCACAATCACTAACTATCCCCCTTGAAGTCCTCCATTAAAACCAGTGGGAGTGTAAATATGTATGTATATGTATGTGTAAATGCTCAGTAACAGAAATATTTTGACTCAGCATCCACTATAGTAGACATCATAAAAAAATTCACTAAAATCTCACTGAAAGCATTCATCAGCTTCTAACACAAAAGAAAAAACAATTTAAAGTGATATTTTAGGACTTCTAGTTGCATCTTTTGCACCATCTGTTTCAAACTCACAAGGTCCAACACCCTTTGTAAAGCCTCAGCCGCATCAGGAATTTTCATGGCAGCATGCAGTCTGGAAAATCCAGATCCAAATGTATAATGTCCACTGCAAAGGACACAAATGCATGGAGTGGGTCTCAGGATGATATAAAAAAACGAAACCAAATATACTAGCATTTTATTTGATTGCTCCTTTGTGCCATTTTCATTATGTTGTAGCATCAACTCAATTCACTCACGACTCTTTGATTTTTCGTTTTGGTAGCGGAAATGAGCATAAGTAGCTGTGTTAGCTTGTGGGGGGCCATGTTTGTTGTTTTTTCCCAAGTGGAGCTCTTGAACACACCCCAGTGGGTACTGGGATGTTTTACCGGGGCACTTCCTCAGCTCCTAGGACAATTCAAATGCAGGCCAAGTCCACTTTACCCGCCTCCCAGGGCAGCAGCAAGGCTTGAAGCCTAAGTCTCACGTTCAGCCCTAAGTTAAAATGTTCAGCACAGAATCAAGTGTGAGCCTGTGTTTGTTCTTGGGTATAATGTTGCTGTGCACCTGTCAGTATATATGGCAATATTACAGGCAGCATGTTTACAGTCTGGTCAAAGAGTCATTACCAGCACGAAAAACAGGTTTACATGTTTACATGTTCCCCCTAGCCGAGCTGAAGCTTTAATCCCTGTAAAAAGCCCTTGTGCAAAAGGCAGTGTCAGTCATGACATGTCCACTAGGTGGGGCTGTTACTAAAGTCATCCATGTTTAAAAATAGATCATATAGGTCTCTGCTGTTCACTAGAGAGAGCAGGTAAACATACAACAGGAATATGCATGAAAGGTAGTGAATTGGAGACAGTAGTTTTTCAAACTTTTTTTTTTTACATACTTGCAGTGTTATAACCTACTTACATAATTTACTACTAATTTTACTAATTTTATCTTAGCAAAAGTAAGTGTTCTCCACTAATGGCTTATGCCTGTGCCCTTCATCCATAAACATGAGTACATTGAGAATAATGTTGATAATAAGCTTTATTTATACAGAGCCTATCATGTCATGGAATTCAGCCCAAAGTGCTTTAAAGCTGGTTACAAAAATTAAAACATCAGGCATTCACATAGGCAGAAACAGCTCTGTGTGTCCGTCTGTGTGTCTGTCTGTCCAAATAAACCAAGTAAAGGGAGTTTGTTCCAAGCCACAGCAACATAAAAACAGAAGGCTGCTTCACCATACATTTGATATTTCATTTTTGGGATATTTAGCATGTCAGCACTAGACGACTCAAGGGAACGTTTTTAGAAATAAATGAGCAGTCCAGGAGGTATGAAGGTGCTAAATCGTTGAGTGACTCATAAAATCATGAAATCAATCCCAAATGAAATAGGGAGCCAGTGCAAAGGAGCTAAAGCAGGTTTAGCTTCCAATATCTGGCCTCACCTGGCTTGAAGAAAGGTCTTGTGCAAAATGACAGTATTTCGTTTGTGAAATCAAAATGATCAGAAGAATAAATGCTCAGTGAGGGTATCTCACTATCAGTCACATTGAAATCAGTCCAACATAACAGTCCACATGTAATCTGACATAGACTTGTCCTCATTTGTATTAACAGAAATACTTTAGATATTAACAATAATGATACAATAAGAAGACCAAGAAAAGAGAAGAAAACTTAATTTATATAGCACCTTTCATACAGGGAGCGTAGCTCAAAGTGCTTTACAATAAAGTGAAAAAACAAGAGAATAAAATTGTCAGGATAATGGAAAGTAGTTAAGCTTGTAATGTAAATATTTACCATTCCTGCTAATTAGTAATGTGTTTCTTTCTTAAAATGAATTATAAGTAATGAGTGATATATTACATTTTCTTAGTAATAGGCAAATAAGTTTGCTATTAGATTAGGTGATAAAGGTGATTGTAATTGGGTGACCATTTCATGCTATTGGAAGGTGAATTTATTCTGTAATGTTGCTGCCTTCCAGTGTTTTTGCCCTGTGCTCTTCATGAATTTTCAAACATGAGCACACACCAGTTTTTCATCAGTTTTATTACCTTATGAATAAAATCTACTTTTTTAAAATGACAGGTGTTCCACTTTAAAGTTTAAAGTAGCATCAGGTTTAGGTTAGGAGCAGAATTAAGATTTGGGTTTAGGGCTAAGATTGCTGTTAAAATGAGGTGAGGGTAAGGATTAAGATTACAGGTTTGAGGTTAGGGAACGAAATGGAAAGTCCTCACAGCTGTAGTGATACAAGTGTGTGCGTGTGTGTGTTGTGGTGTTGTGCG
Source organism: Myripristis jacobus (assembly GCA_900302555.1). Taxonomy (NCBI): domain Eukaryota; kingdom Metazoa; phylum Chordata; class Actinopteri; order Holocentriformes; family Holocentridae; genus Myripristis; species Myripristis jacobus. The sequence continues at coordinate 24,374 of OMLB01021116.1, forward strand.
TCCTTGAGGGCTGTGAGCTGGGTGACATTGAAAGCTTCTTCTTGGCAGTGCTGTACTAGTGATGATAGGGGAGCGGAAGAAGTGCCAAGTTCTGCTCCCTTTTAATTAATGCAACATTTGTTTCCAGCTTCGAACACTTAACTGCTTGTCTTTTGCTAATGGAGGCTCACATACATGAAACAAGAGTCCATTCCAAACTACACTGTACATCCAGGGAAATAGATTTTAGCATTATCATTACCAGTAGCAGTAGTAGTAGTGGTAGTAGTTTCATGCTTTAGCTGTCTCACTGTGATAGCATCTGTGTGTGTGTGTGTGTGTGTCTTGGCAGGTGGTGCTGCAGCTGAAGTGACCAGCATATCACGGCTCACTCCACTACAGGAAGTGGATGGCTATCGCGTCACCAGCGTGCAAACAGCAGAAGCTGTAGTCCGTGCACTTTGTCGGAGGATGAAGTCGTGCCAGAGGACTTTTTCATGAGTGCTTGGCAGCCGCAGTGGAACATGTTATTGAGAGGTAATGTTAGTGATGACGTGTTGAGAGGCAGTCCTGTCATTTTGTAACTCACTGGGGTCTTTTGAACTCTTGAACACTTTGTGATTTCTTGTAACCATTTCTTATGTGCTGTATAATAAAAATGCTGAAATTAATGTATTTTTGTCTTTTAATTATGTTGAACTAATATTGAAATGTTGCCCATTCACTTGGTAGTTAATTCACCACATCATGTCATGTGACTAGCAGAGAAACAGGAGACATTCTGCAAGATATACTGTTGTAATGTTGCTCTAGCTTTTTTTATGTAAGTGTACACACACACACACACACACACACACAAACACACACATATACCTATATACATAACAAATGTGCTCTCATTTGCATCATTATTATATCTGACCGTTCACAGTAATTACTTCTTTTTTGATCAATCTCTTTTCAAATAAATTCATGGAATTCTTTATTCTCTGAGTAATGTCCTCCTCTGTGTCCTTCCATTTGCTGATTTCTTCTTGAAATTCCCTTCCTTCTTTCCTTCCAATTTTTATGCTCCTGCTTAAGTATCATGGAGGGTTAGTATAAAGTTTCTTCACAACAGCCTACAATATGGCAGTGTTGCAAAACAGAGAATTGCTGTGTTCAGTAATTTGTTGTCTTTTTCACACAGGGACCAGCAGCAGTTTAAAAGTACTATTTGGGTATGGGAAAAGTGTCTGGTTTTATTGTACAAGCACACTGAACCATTCATTCAGAGTGCCAAAAATATGTGCCTTATTCAGTTGGTAAAGTATAAACGGCCACTCAGAAGAAAAAATTGACACTGTAAAAATGAATAGCAATTTATTTACCATACTGATTTTTTGCTCCATTTCAAAATTTCAAGTAATTTTTACTTGCAACTATTATTATTATTATTTTTTTTTTTTTTTACCAGTTTCTTGCTGATTTTTGTGCTAAAATTAAAAAAAAAAAAAAATGTTAAAAAGTTACTGTGTTGAGGAAGGGCCCTAGGCACTGAGCCCTGTCTGCCTAGTCAGCCTGGCGGCTCACGTTTCAGAGTAAGAGTAGTATTTTGAAGATGTAAATTTGGAGAATACTTTTGTCAAAATTGTGATCACTGTACATATAGTTTCTCAAACTGGTTCATGTTTCTTTTAACAATGATGATCATGTATTCTGGCAACTATAAAAGAGACATAAGCTGTAACCTTTCAAATTCTGTCCTCTGTTGAGCCTCTGAGGTATGTCTGGGGAGAGTTACGAGGTTGGAGTCTGACAGACTGAATGATTTCAGCTGTGCAGAATCACAGTTACATGGAGGCACCTCCACTTCAGTCAACATGGCAAAAGAGAGGCTTTTACCAGGATGACCAGCAGGGGCAGCCACGTTTACCTAGGATGAAAGGGGAAATAGAGGTCAAGTAGATATTCCCTGTGCCTGTCCCTGCCTCTCCCTCACACACAGGCTGTTACAGAGGCAATTAAAACCAAACAAAAGCCCATGAGTCACAGTGTGTTCTGTTAGTACACGAGTAAGTCAAGGTGACGTTTGCATCCCGGCTGTGGCCCTCCATTTGATTTGACGGCCAGCTGTCTGATTAATAATGAGAAGCGGGCGCAGCGGCCAACTGAAACAGCCATGCTAAATGTGCTAATGGCATTCCTCTTCACTCCAGAGCCTCCCGTTAATGATGAGAATGAGTGCAACTGCTGACAGACGCTGCCATGCTAACTGGGCTTGTGGGATTCATGTCCCGTCACCACAGTCTCACAGTAGACCATGTTCCCCTCACAGAACTTGAGTGAAGTAGGACAGGCTGTCCCACTGAAGTCAACATACCAGGACAGGCAGGGTGGGGGCCATTTTTATGTCAATTGTTGGACATTTGAAACTAATGGACCTTAAAGACAGAGGTATCATTTTGAATTAAAAAAAAACAACAACTGGGCCATTTGTGAGTAACCAGAGTCTAGACACATTAGTACATCACTGGCAAAAATTCCTCCAATCCATACAAGCCCAGAGGTCATTTGTTCCAACCATCTGATAAGACCAAGAGGATCGCCTATCATATGGCCCTAAGTGTTTCCTGAAGCATGCTACGCTGTTAGCTAGTGAACATTAGCTGACTAGCTCACTAGCCACTAAAAATACTTGGTTAAGGTTAGGAAAAGGGTTATGGTTAAGTTTAGGAAAAAGTTAATGGTTAAGGTTATGACACATTAACTAATGTTGGATAATATTAGGTAGCTAACATTAGCAAGCTAATAAACATGCGCCACTTGATCTGCACAGTGGCTGAGCATCGCTGAGGAGAGCTGATCCTGCTGATTTCCTTTTGTTTTTTGAAAAGCCTCCTGACCTCAGCCTCTTGCATGGACAAATAGAGGGGGGAGGGAAGGAGGGAGAGGCAGGATGAATGTTAGGGTGTGAACATCCATACACCGTGCATGAGCCTGTCAGCGAGACCATGATCCTTGTCTTGTGGTGAATCGGGCCCTTTTTTGTAGTTTGTCATATCCTTCAGGCCTCCAGACTGCTCTCATGGTTGTGAGTTGTTGTTCCAGTGCTTTCATGTGGTCAGGCTTGGCTTTCCTGATCGCAGAGCGTGGTTTGGATTAGGTAGACTTCTGCTCTCGCTGTCTCCACTGTTATAGGCAGAATCCCTTTTCCTACAGAGTGCAGCTAGTTTGAGGGTCACAGTTTGCTATTACTGTACAACATCATGGTTTATTAGGGATGCATTGGTTCACACCAAACGAGGACCAACAAGGCTGTTACTGTGTTTCTGAATATGTCCCAGACTGTGCGCTCAAAGCAATTTCTCAGCATTTCAATGGCATGTGTGGACCATATCTTTATGGAAGAGTTCATCAGTTCTTTCTTGGCCCATGACTAACCTTTCCTCAAAGTTTTGTGTGAATCCCTGATCTACTCAGTTGGTAGATATATTGAACCATTTCCAGAAAAAAGGTCTCTCATGCAGGAGCATGTGGCCAGGAATCCTAGCCACGTACAGGCAATGACAGTCAATAAGTAAGCGAGCAGGACCCCTGGTCAGTGAACACTCTGGAGGCAGGACCCCAATTCAGTGAACATGCAGGCGAGTGCGTGAGACCAAACAAATGACGCATTATTGCACATAGAATTTTAATAGGATTTGGATTAGAATATCTTCCACATTATTACTCTTTTTTTTTGGCATTTCTGCTTTATTTGACAGTAGAGATGGGCAGGAAAAATAAGTGAGAGAAAGGATGGCTGATACGCAGCAAAGGGCCTGAGCCAGAATTGAACCCAGGCCACCGCAACACAATGACTGTGTTTAAATGGAGTTGAGTATCCCAGTTAGGAGGCATCTTCCACTTGGGACCGTATTTGGGATATGGCGTTTCAATAGAACTGGTGATAGATCTGGTGATTCATATCCCCTGTAACCTCTTTATGCAGGTGCTTGTGATGTGCTTTGTGATGTGTAATTACAAAGTGGTAATTTTGAAATTGTCTTCTGCCACGTATTTGTGTTCAAAACCAACCCGAGCCCAAGAGCGTAATAACCGAGCCCAAACCCAAACCCGACTTATTGGGCTTCTCAAAACCGGGATCAGCGCTTTTCCAGGTTTCTGAAATCGGTTCAGGTTACTTTCATACCCAGTAGTCCATCTGCAGGGTCGGGACAAACAAGTTGCTTGATACATTATTACTTTTTTAATTTGTTTTGGTTTGGCTTTCACATGGCTCAAATAAAAGCAGACAAAGTTATGTAAACCAGAGTGACACATTTGCTTATTATTGGTCAGAGAATAAAGTGTGTGAAAAGAAAAGGTTGTTTCATAAATGTAAAGATATTAGCCATCTTTAAATAAAAATAATGCCACCAAGTATGCTAACTGAAGATGTGTGAGCAGTGGTTATGGACCATAACATTTATTACAGTCTGCACATCAAAGGAAAATCAAAGAGTATGGAAATATTAACAAAACAAAGCATGAGAGACTGAAAGAGTCTGATCTGTGACGATACCGGCAGAATTGGTTATCTCTGATACGCTGCCATCAGAACCTTGTACTGAAGGCTTGAGATACTACAGCAGAGCTATTTACTACATTTTACTTTGCAACAAACCATTTTGCAAATCATGAAGGGGCACTAAAGATTTCACAACATATAATCAAAGTCCTTAAAGTTTCAAATTTGAATTTTTGGTTGAAATACCCACCTCATAATGTTCTACTTCTGTGGCTATCAAAGTTGGTGCCATAAATAAACCACAGAATATTTGAGGTGTTTTGGTGGATAGCACTGTCCAAAGTTCCAGTTCAGCTTGGAACCTTTGGTGCATAACACTCTCTCTCCTCATCTTTTCTCTCTCAACCATCGGCAAAAATGCCAAAACATTGTGTGAAAAACAATCAAATCATGCTTTTGATTGTCCATTTGTCACAGCTATTTTGTCTGCTCAGAGAGGAAACTCACATCAGGCTACTGCACAGTCTGTGGGCAAGATTTCGTCCAAGGAGTTGAAGAGGACGCATTTGGACACAAAATATGATTAAGTCTGCTGAAGTGCTCTGACATTGTGAGACTGGCAGGTTGGCTTTATTCTGGAAATGGCTGACAAACTTCTTCATTGTTGTATGTTGGGGAGGTAAGATCAAGTTGGGGATGTCAGGAGGCACAACAAAGTGGACTGAAGTCTGGCTCTGTCACAGGGCTGAACCAGGCCATGCTGGAGGTGGTGGCTGAAGGGAGGTTGAAGTCCAATCTAAACAAATAGCTCACTCTACAGAGCACCTTTAGCCTCTGATTCACCCCACCAAGGTGAACCGAGGACCACTTTAAGTGCTCATTCATGCTGACTTGCCGTCTGGTTACACAATGCTTCCTTTCTCTACAGCCTCAGTGACATTCAGAGAGGAGTATGCTGATCCCTGGCTGCACAGCACTGGAGGAGCCACTCCATCAGTTAAATCTGTATTGGTTGTCTTCATTACAGTGCTCCGAACTGCATGGACATTAGGGATGGATCATAGTATTTGGGTGAGTTTGGCATGTTAAGTTTGGCTCACTTCTGCATGAGGACAGCATAGCATTTGCCCATCTACCAATCAGGGATCAGTGTATTAAAGCCCCAGTGTATTTCATAGGAAGCAGAACTTTTCAAGACGATCAAGCTGCAGACCTCCAGCGCGAGGCGTCTTCCGGTGCAGGCTCCCATCTCAGGCCAACCAACTTCGTCACTGATTTATATTTAATTAGTAAACTTTAGGGTTAGGGTTAGGGTTAGGGTTTGGTGGTTGGCCAAAATTCCGGACTCCCTCAGGAGGCGTGAAAAAAGTTTATTTCCAGGTCTCAAACTGGAGGTTGGCCTGAGACGAGAGCCTGCACCGGAAGACGCCTCACGCTGGAGGTCTGCAGCTAGACCCCTCTCGAACTTTTGGGTCAAAAAGATGTCTTGCAAGGCGCGAGATGCAATGACGCAGGTCCTGTCTATGTTTTTTTGCAAGCTCCCGCAGGCAAACTTTTCTTTTGTCTGTTCTACATCTGATACCTCCGTGATGAATAAAAAAAACATTAATATTGCAGCCTTAAATTACAGACCTGAATTCATGGGTCCAAATTCATGCATCACATATTGACTTTCAAAAGTGCACAGCCTCTTATACAGGGGCATGTTCAGTCTGCAGATAAAGTGCAATATTTTTCTATTTTGTGCAATGTCATATTTCCTTGAACCAGTGTGAAATGGTGTGCAACAGGTTTTGCGCCATATTTGTTGGGTGTGTCAGAGGTTTTATCAAATCAGCAGTGACATGTACATAAACCCTGCCATATTTATAAAAAAAAAAAAAAAAAAAAAAAAAACACTGCGCACAGTGAATCCAACTAGTGTGTGGACCAGGTCACAAAATTTTGTCTGTACACGAATCAAGCCTGAGAGTGTAGTAACCGAGCCCAACCTGAACCTGACAGGCATTTTTTTTTGTGTCCAAACCTGATCGAAGCCTGAAATTTTGCTTGTCTTCCATTGCTAGGTTACATTTACCACCTGAAACAACCTATGTGTTGCCTTCAGCACCATCATGTAAGCTCCAGCACTATACAGGAAGTTGCCCAGAACAGATAGTAGGTCCATCATTCTGATTTTACACGAGAGTTTCACTAAAATAACACCATCATGACCGAACCTGACCTGAACCCGAACATTTTTGTCCAAACCCAGTCCGACCCATTGTGTCTCGACAGGCTCGGGTCAGGTATCAACACTCTAACTTCAGCTAGCATAAACAGGTTTCTCAAAACCAGGATAAGGGCGTATCCAGGTTTCTGAAATCAGGGTATGATGTTTACCTGTGCAAACCTTAAATACGAAGATACTAAGATACCTAAGATACTTCAAAAACCTGATAGGAACCAGCACTTAAGTCCATGTATATGTGTTCTACGTGTCTAACCAGTTAAACCACTGGGAAGCCCCCTACTCCTTAGTTACTTTCAGGCCCAATTGCATGGTCTGGACAAACGAGGCTCGGGTCGGGTATCCACGCTCTAGATCCAACTACACTTGCATAATACAACGGGGTGTTCAACACACCACTGTTTCTGTTTAAGTAATGTTACCAACTGTAATGTTACCCAGTTTCCCCTCGGGGATCAGTAAAGTGTTTCTGACTCTGATTCTGAAACATTTTGAATTGAATTCATCAACTAGCTCCGCTGGAAAGGACCCCATTCGGTCTGTTCTGTACTAATGTGGCAAGCAACTGAAACAAATTTCCTGGAACAGAGAATTAGCCTGATTTCACTGAATCATTCATCCAAATGTTTGTCACTGGCTTTTTGACGATATAAAGCATTGCTATTGTTATAAGCCCTTTCACCAACAAATTGACTTGGCATAAATGGTACAAAGTATCAACATTGACAGACAATTTAGTAGGTGGCTAAATAGTTGAATATGAAATTTCTGCCTACAATGCTCATTCCTACAGTACGTCTTCCAAGCTTGCATGATTCTGATCTAGGTCCAACGCACATGACCTGTACTTGTACATGTCTGTGTACAGAAAATGAGCTGGTGTAAAGTTCTGGAAAAAATCTCTGAATGTATAATATGCTACTTCAAGCACATGTGTACACTGGCAATGTACATTTGAACATCCAGGCTACTTTCTGTATATAGTCTCCATCTGTAAATTTTACAAAGTGATAGGTGACACATACGCACAGAGTAAACTCCAAACAATACTTAACACACACACACACACACACACACAATAACAAAAAATACTGTGCACACTTCTACATGTTTCTACTTGATATCATTAGCAAAATGTGATAATTCAACATAATTATTATTCATGTGTTACTCTTAAAGAGACAGTTCACCCATTTTGAAAAATGTCATATTATTTCACTTACTTTTTCATTTCTCTTCACTCCCAGCTGTTCTGTAGGACAGTAGTGGTGCTATCTTCATCTCACTGTTACTGAGTGCTGGATACTGTCTGGATGCTCCAAATGCTAGCTGTTAGTATTTTACTGTGTTGACATCTTGCCAGTATCCAGCACTCAGAAACGATGAGAGAAAGATAGCACCACTACTGTCCTACAGAACAGCTAGGGGGGAAGTGAAATTATCACATTTTCAAAATGGGTGAACTGTTCCTTTAAAATTATGACAAGGTGGGCATATGCAAACTCATGCATGGACTCCTCTCACATAATTAAACCCGATGTTTGCAGGCAGTTTCTGTACAATACCATGCTGAGTTGGTAGAGATGTCAGTAATTTTATTTGAATTCTATTCTTTGAAGTCCTTACAATTTCAAACAAAGAATTTGTATTTTTTGTTCTCTCCCTCTTGCACGCATACATATGCTCTCATTCACAGACCACATACACGTTCACACATGCATTCACGCGTAGTCTCTCACATATTTTCTTGTAGATATTCCCAAGCAGAAAGACACACATACAGGCGCACACACCCCCATTACACATGAGAGCACATATAGAGCATGAGAGAAAAATTGTACAGTAATTTTACACAATGGAGTTCAGCACATGTCCTCCCCGCTCTGGAGCCTTCAGGGAAACCAGTTGTTCAGGGCTTCCATTTCCTCCTTCATTCAAAGAAAACATGTCCCATCTGCTTTTGGGAGTCTTATGTTGTGAAGAAAGCCAAGCCTTTTTTCTTTTTTTTCTTTTTTTTTCACCTGTCCGTCCGTTCTGCTCTGTTCACAAACAACAACACTGACAGCATGGAAACCAATCTTGCAGGAGATTTTTTTTTTCAGCATTGAATTCAAAGATTGTCATCGTAATGCTGGAATGTCTTACTACAATCTACTCTTAGATATGGAACTTTTTACTTTAGAGTCTCAGAAAAGGTCTCAGAGTCCACCACGGTTTTGTTTCTTGTTCCTCCTTTTCTTCTTCATCTAAAAAAGTACAAGTTGATTTGTTTTAAAGTCTACTCACTAGATATAAGTTAAACCCTGTGAAAATATTGAGATTCTTGTTAAAGGCACAATATTCAGCCATGAGGAAAGAGCACACTGCTACTATTGTGTCCTGGAGAAGCCTATCTGGTTATGTTCTTTTTTTTTGTTGGTGTTTTTTTTTTATTTAGTTTTTTAGTTTTTTTTTTGTTGTTTTTTAAAGCCCTGATAACACAAGCAGTTCATATTTGTACATAGCAGCAAGCCACTAGTACCACACCACCACATTTTTGGCAGTCACTGGAGAATCATGGTGGAAAAAGCCAGTTTCTTTACCCAATCACATATACGATTTTTCTTTTCTTCATATTTCAAAACACCGGTATTAATTTAGGTGCAACCTGTGCCTTTGGCCATATTTATGGCATAATCAGCCATAAAGTGACTATAATGAATGTCATACTTGGGCTCATAGCTAAGACAACAGTATGACATCATTATACACTGATTTCAATTTCTGCGTTGAGGACATGTAAGCATTATAGACCCTGTTGTCAAATGCAGAAATCACTGTCAGCTGTGACATCCCGACTTATAGAAAGTACAATCCAGAAAATCTACATTGTAATCCCACTTCGGCTTCTACAAAAGCATTTGGCAAATAGACAGTGATTCTCATTGTTCCTAAAGAGAGCAAAATGTTCTCATCAGATAAAGTTAGATACGGGCTGTCACAGATTATGACAGTAAGCAACAGGAAAAACCACTTCACTGTCAAGTCAGCATGTTGTATTGTAGCATAGATAGCCACCCAGATAGCACAGCGGGGACTGTCTCTCTGTCATTAATTATGTATATTAATTATGTTTCTAATGCGCATTATGTTTTTTTGTACCACAGAACTTGAATGGAGTAGAACCGTCATTGTACTGGTTGGCCATGCTCATTTAGATGGTAGACGGAAGTTATACTTGGTTTATAGTGCCGCAAAATGTGTGTCTCTTGCTTGAGAACTGTACAGATCTGTTGTACTGTGGCTGCAGCTTGAGAGCGGAAACTCATGAAAGAAAAAGTTATGAAGAACTGTTTAATTTCACTTTATTTCAATTCACTAGAAATTGTTTCAATGCAGAAAACGTAGGAGGGATCATTTTCATATTTTCTCGTGCCTGGTTTAATATTACCATGATTTTCAAGTATGACATGGAAACAGTGTAACCTAATTAAATTGATTTGAGTTCAAAAACATGGGAAAAGGTTCAATTAGCATATAATACGAGCATATGATACTAAACACAAACCAAAATATCTCTTGATACAAGGGTCCCTGTTGGCCAAAATCACTTCAAAAAGGGTTCCATGGCTTCTTGAAAGTCAACCTGGGGGTCCAGGGCATGAAAAAGTTTGAAAACCCCTGGCTTACACATCTGTCAGAACTCAATTGAAATCAGACATGACAGATGAGGTTAGCATAACATTAGCATAAACTGTGCTTCCCCTATTGGCTCCTCCAGTCAGTGTCTGCAAACTAGCAACCCTTGCTGCTAGGCATCATCAAACATGGCCTACCATTTACTTAATGTCATGTAGAAGTTAAGCCATAGTTCAGCTGAACGTTGGTGGAGAACAGAAGTGTTTCGTTAACCTGCTGAAAGTGGGTAAGGAGTTAGCCTGGCATCATAGTGATGAAACAAATAAAAATGGCTGCTGCTTCAACCATCCTGCCATGTTAATTTGAGTGGGAAAGTCCATTTCACTCTATTCAAGTTCTGTGCTCTTACCACACTGTATATTTTGGAGCTAATTTGCAGCTTAGCCTTTTTGCTTTGGTTGTCCCAGAGCAGACAGTCTGTTCCTATAAGGCCAAGACAGCACAGAAGAGCAAGCTCGCTTAACTTTGGTTTGTGGTGACTGAGCTGAGAGGCTTTTCCCTTTGCTTCCAGCCACTTACCTAGCTAGCAGAAACTACTATTGTGACACTAATCCTTCCCTTTTTGCTTTGGCAAAATTACAGCTTTAGGATTCAAGCTGTCCTTAATACTTATATGTCTTGATAAAATGATTTACTCACGCTGACACAGCTGTTCTGACAATAGTTGGAAACAATGAAAATTATAGCTTGAGATTTACAACTTATCACCGGTTGATAACACAAGTTTTAAGAATAAGCAGAGGGACAATCCACTGACATCTGAAATACTGGGAAGCTGACCTTGCCAATTGCTCCCTCACAAATGAACACAGTGTGGTCAGCTCTCTACAATGCTAACAGATGCAAACTATTCATGTAACCTCTGTCATCTCCACTTGTTTCACAAGGCTGCAGGCCCTTGCTCTTAAAGCTCCTAAAAATTCAACCCCCACAGCGTGTATTATCAGGGCTTGAAATTTTGAATGTGGTTTCGAAAGAATGGTGACATCATAGGTCATTCTTTACCTGATTTCTTTTAAAGAAAATTACATTTTACATGCTCACAGACGCTGTGAGAATATTGTAGATACAAATTTGAAGAAATTTAGTTGTTGTAAGATTAGTCGAGTTCCAATTAACATCTGTCCTGTACTTACCTTAAATGCAATGATTGTTCGAAAGCATACAGTATAATGATTATAATACAGAGAGGCTCAGTGAGCCCTGCAAAGCTTTTTACAGAAAGGAAAGAAAAGATACTTTTTTTCTACAGTGCAAAAGCAGGTAAATGCACATGCACTCAGCATAATCCTAACAAAATCATGTCATCTGTGAAGAGCAGTGTGACCTGTTCTTCAGTTTACAGAACACTGTCAGAGGAGGGTCTGAACACAACGCCAAATGCCCGCCTTCACAAGAATAAACTTAGTCATAGCACTGAGCTGAACCAAATGAGGACAACCATATCAGAGTAGAATTCAATCAGATTCCCATCCAGTCACAAATGAGACGTCACTCGGCAGAAACTGCTTTGATCACAAGATCAGATTTAACCAAGTGAAAATCGTTTTAGTTACCCACTGTTTTTGCACTGGGCTTTTTTCTCTTCATGGTTTTTTTTAACCTTATAAGAAAATAAAAGTTGTGTTCAGTTCACATGCAAAAAGTGAGATAAAATAAAATGAGAAAAGGAGATACAATAAATGAAAGATCATTGCCTACTGAAATGTTGCAGTCATCAAAGTCCATTTGGCACAAAGTTCAGATTTATAAATGCCATACCTTAACCATGTCCTAATTTCATATTAATTTTGTCTATTTCTACTTCGTATGTATGGAGTACAGCAAAAAGTGAGAGATT
>OMLB01021119.1:0-20254 GCA_900302555.1 Myripristis jacobus
AGGTCATGGAATTAAGTACAGGGACAAGTCATGGAATATGAGGGAATATTATGCAATAACCTGGAAATTTGTCAGCCTTAATTAAAAAACAAAACAAAACAAAACAAAACAAAACAACAAAAATGTAGTAACAGTAATAAGAAATAGGTTATTCACCAAACCTGATATTTATTTTCCATTATGTTCATGTAATGTTCACCCTCCTGAAATTAAGATGCTGAATGCATGGTCATTTTTTCTTCAAACAGAATAAAACAGAATAAGAAACTCTAATAACACCAGCTGAGGGTAAAATGTTCAAGATCAAGGAGAACAAGTCATGTTTACAGATAAATAGAAATTCAACATTTAAATCATGTGAAGTCACAGAAATGTCAGGGAATTTTGCATTTGACAGAGTGGGAACCGTGCACTCAAAGATCTCATGGCATGTTTTATTGTGGAAATGTGCATCTGAGTAAAACACCTCATTACTTCACCTCCCTCGCTCGCTCCCTGCAGGCAGCGCTGGAGATGCAGAGTCAGTGCTCTCCCCTGATGTGTATGTCTCTGATGATGGGGGCTACTCGTGGCTGCTGGCCCTCAGGGGCCCTCATCACTACGCCGTCCTGGACTCTGGAGCCCTGCTGGTGGCTGTGGAGCACACCACCTCACCTGTCAACCAGATCAAGTGAGCAGGAAGCGAGCAAAGGGAGGGGGATCTCAGACTAACCCCAAATCCTGTGTTTGGGAATAACACCAAAGTTATTACACACACATACGAACACACACACACACACACACACACTGAATCTTTTCAAGTTTTTCCAGTAACAGAGAAAGGAAACTCTTAACAATGAAAGTACAACCTATTTATCATTCAAAGGGTTTATAAACACATTCATACCAAACTGAAACAAACCAAAAAGAAAAGGACAATGCCTATTCAACCAACAAAATCTCAAAGTAAGGTGAAAGCTGTTGTCTGTTTGATCTCTGTTTCTAACCAAAAAAAAAGAGAGAGAGAAAAAACTCTGACTACATACAAACTCAGTCACTTCCCCTTAAACCTTCACTGATAAACTTGTGATTCCTTCTGATAGAAATATATCAAAATTGCTATTGAGAGTTATTTTGTAGAAGAAATTATTTTTCTCTGAATTCAACAATTCTCCAATAGTAATTTTAATTTAATCATTCAAATCATTTGTTTAAATCATACTGATTGTTTTGTGCCTACTTCTATCAATGTGGGTCAAGAGGACTATGAAATATATTATAATATCTTTCACATTTATCTATAAGTCTATTCTTAGTACATGCCTTTTTATTTATATCCATGTATCCTTTTGTCCTTGGCTCTTTACCCCTTGAACTCACTGCAAAGTGTCTTGAAACTCAAAAATGTGTGGTAAATTTAAGGTTCTGATGAAGGAACTAGAATCATATTCAGTTGTAAATTGTCTGTGTTCTCTTTAGTCATTTTTTCATTCTCTCTAAATGTTGTTTTCTGCGCTGCTTTTATACCCTCATTGTTTGTGCCCAGGTTGCTTTTGAAAAAGAGATTTTATCTAACCTGGCTTAAGAAAAGGTTAATTAAATCAATAAATGATTCACTGAACATGCACTCATTAACTACACCTTCATATACATTGATGGTCACTGTCTGTTTATCACCACAGGTTTTCAACAGACGAGGGGCGGTGCTGGCATGTGTATAACTTTACCAACAATCCCCTTCACTTCAGCGGTATGGACAGTGAACCCGGCTCTCGCTCCCTCAACGTCAGCCTCTGGGGCTACAGGAACGACTTCAGCAAATGGGTGGTGACCACCATAGATTTCAGAAAGCTCCTCAACAGAGACTGTGAGTATGTGGGAGAGGGTGTGTTCATTGTGTTTGTGTAGTGTTGACTTTTTGTGTGTACGTTACTGTCTTCAGGTTCATAAAAGCCCTAAAATGTATTAAATTTTACAACTAGGCCTTAGATGACCTGTCATACTTGACCTAAAAAATAGAAATCCAAGAAAGCCCTATGCTTACCTGTCCTAATTGCTGTGGAAAAGTAAGTATAAAAAGGTTTTGGTTGGACTTATTTCACTACCTAGTCACTTACCTTGCTATCCAACTTGTTTCTCCCACATACACACCTGGAACAAATATATAAAACATTTATACTTACTAAGTATTTACTTATTAAGTATTAAATTTAACTCTGTGATTCTCGCAAACACCATTTTGCATGTATGTGTGTGCAGGTGGTGAGGAGGACTATGTCCAGTGGCTGGCCCACTCTGTTGATCCCAGTAATCCTAATGACGGCTGTGTGCTGGGTTATAAGGAGCGGTTCTTACGCCTGAGGAAAGACTCTGTCTGCTGGAATGGGAGGGATTACTCCGCCACCAGGCAGCTGTCTCCCTGCCCCTGTACACTGGATGATTATCACTGGTACGTTCTTGTTCCTTTTATCTCCTCCTCGGACTCTCTGCAGGTGAGAGAAGTGTCCAAGTAGCAGATAAAGTCATTTCCCCATCCTGTATCTGGTGTGGCCATGAGGGATACTGGTGAGGGGATATCAGGTCATCATTTTTCATTGGTTTTGGCCCGTGTCATCAAATTTGCAAATGTGAATATCTGCATAAGGTCAGCTTTTCAATAACAAAGAAAAACAATCTTGAATTGTTCTGGACAGCCATGCATTTTTGTGTTAACCCAGTGGGTTTTAAAGTGTTTAGAGAATTTTCTCAACCTGTAGACAAGCATGAAATCATTCAGCTGAAGTTAAAATCTAAAAATAACCAAAATTGGACTTACAACATGACAACATCGATATACATCTGTGTCAACAAATTTATGGTAATGCTATGACATGCTATGTAAGACATCCATCTCCCAACACACACTCAGATATACACACGGACAAACGGACACTGTCTTCCTCTAATATCTCATGTTCGTCCCTCTCTGTGCTCTGGCAAAGGTTAGGTTCATTAAGTTTCATGGCGTAGAGTCAGCTGGCGTACAGTCGCTTGCAGTTGATCCAGCTTTCTCCTCACAGTGACTTTGGATACTATCGGCCAGAGAACAGCTCAGAGTGTGTGGAGCAGGAGGAGATGAAGGGCCGTCCACTTGAATTCTGCTTAAATGGGACCACAGAGGAACTACGGACCAGTGGGTGAGGATTTCTGTTTTTATCTGCTATCTTCCTCATTTTCATTTCGTCTTTCCTCCCTCCATCTTTGCCATGCAGCTGTCTTTGTTCTGTCAGCTGTCTCGTCCTCTCCCTCGCCCTTTTGTCTTGCCTTTCAAATGTGTCTCTGTCTCTCCTTGCGCTGTAAAGCTACCGGAAGATTCCAGGGGACCAGTGCGAGGGCGGTTTCCAGCCCGAGAGGAAAGAGATTGACCTGAAGAAGATGTGCACCAGTAACACCCTCCATCCAAAGTCTCTGGTCAGTTCTGCTCTCATTCTGAGAAACAGACTGAGAAAGGTCTTCCCCAAAACCAATTAGGATTTTTCAGAAATCTTCCAATTCACATTAGAGGATTATCTGTTCAGTTTACACTATATTTTCTGATCCCAAATATTGGAGTGGAAGTCCCAATATTGGCAACTTGGTTTGGATTGATGGTTGACAGTGATTATGCGGTTGTGTGAGGGGCTTGCAGACTCGATCTTGACCGCACTGATTAACTCGCACTAATGTGAGCCCCAATAAAAATGTCAACCATGCTTTATGTATACAATTTGACACGTCCAAAGTCCTGTGGCTTGTGCAAATCAATGATTCATTCCAAGCATGGAGGCAGTAGCCAATGAGAGCTGATTTTGTCGTGAGGTGAGGCAAAGTAAGCTGAGTCTGTATGTCTTCTTCCATTATTTTGATTGGTATCATTTTGTATTGTGTTTGTGTTTATAACTGAGACACCAAATGGAATCGGTTAGGTTTCAAACCCATTGATTAAAGCCCCACGATATGCTGAGATATGTTCTCTTTCATCACATTTCTCATCCCTCTCTCTTTCTGTTTTTGTCACTCTAACAGACCGAAAACAGTTCACCACACACTGCTGTCATAGTGATGGTTGTCATGGCGATCCTACTGATGAGTGCTGTTGCGGGCGTTTGGCTGGTTAAGAAATATGTCTGCGGAGGAAGGTCAGTTAACCATTTGTACGCCTAAGGATGTCACAGAAGACAGCATTTTGATACCAAGTCAATACCAACAATTTGGATTTTAGTATCAACACAACTTGATTCCTCATTGTGTAACACAGTGTTCATGTTTTAATTTAGCCTTAGCCTGTACGATTATGCACTTGAAACACTTTACGTTGCAGTCATGCTTACAGAACTTTAAACAATCATACAATCACATGAACTGTCACAACAGGACGTTTCATACAGTTCATCTGATCTGAAATTAGTTGCAATGTTGCACTTGTAACTCACCTATAAGCATTCTTATTCTAATGTAGCCTACATGTTTAAATACTTGAAATACCTAATGTTTGTTTTCTAAAGCTTTACTTAAATAAAGGAGTGTGTGCTGAATGGGATTTCAGTTTTGGCTTTGGTAACATATCAGGTATCGAGAATAGTGGAATATCACAGGCAGTTGTGTCGGCTATCAAAATTCTGGTATCATGGCATCCCTAGTACACACAAACTCAGATGCAGTACATGCATAAACACACTACACATACCATATTGCGCCTCCATTTCTTCCTGTATTCGATAATTTCTTCCCCAGGTTCCTCGTGCACCGGTACTCTGTGATGAGGGAGCACGTTGAGGCTAATGGAATACAGGGAGTGGACGATGTGGACGCACACTACATGGAGACGGGAAAAACACAGTACCATGATGACTCAGATCAGGTATCTCACACATAGAAAATGTCATATTAATCCGTATAACTGTGGGAATATCTATTAACCATATTGTATCATTTGTGTCCTCTTGCAGGACCTCTTAGAATAGTTGGAGACCCAGGAGATTTTCCCCCAAGGCTCTCCAAGACTCAGTTTAAATATGTAAGATGCAGTCTTCCATGATGCCTGGGGACCCCTGCTCCTCCCACATGCCAGTTAACATCTGCTTCTCAATGTGCTCACATCTCGCTGTGCCCTGGTGGCCGCAGGACTCAGCAACAGCGGGCATCTCTCACACATTGCTTCCTTGTTCCAGTTGAGGCTCCCACAGAAGGGGAACTGGTGGCTGGGGGAGGGGATGAGCGAGTGAAGAGCGAGAAGAAACCCTCCGGTGTCCCTGGAGAGCTTTTGTTGTTTCTGTCACGAAAAGTTCTCTAAAGACCAATGAGTCTGAATACATTCTCTGTCACCCTCAGCATGTTTCCTTTCATGCCGACCTGAGAAGAGATGGCCTTTCATATCTGTATCGCGCGATACAAAGACATACAAAGACCCTGGACAGTGGACTTGTAAAATTTGAATAGTGTCTCAGTGCAGTAGTTGATGAGACCCAACTTTTTTAGGGAAACACCCAAGCAACACAGAAAATATTGATTAATCTTTTAGCTCAATGTTTAGGTCTGCTGTCAATGAAATAGTTTATGTAATCTGTCAAGATTGCAAGATACAATCCTATTGTAAAGATGTATAAAATTAAATCATTTTTTTTTTTTTTAGCAGTGCAGCTTCATATGATTAACAGCTTCTACTCCCCTGTATGTGTGTTGAAAATAAGAGACTTGAATTATTGCCAAAGCACTTTTTTTGTTTTATTAAGTTGAATTGAAACTTAATCAAGCAAACTAATCCTTAACCCAGAAAAAATATGAGTATGAAAATGACAATAACCCCAATTTCTTTTACTTGAACTGCCTGGTGTTTCTGTACTAAATACTATCAGAAATATTATGAAACATCTAGAATGGACTTGATTATCAGTTTAACAAGTGTGGTGGCCATAAAAAACAGAAACTTTAATACATTGACTCACAATCTTTCCCCACACTTTTGTGTTATATTAGTTGTTTATATGAGATGTTGGCTGGCTGCCGTTTCTTTATTATCTGCAAAGTAACTTTGACACATGTGCAGGGCTTATGGCCAATACTTGTTTTCTCCAGCAGAGGCAATATTACCCCAGTGAATAAGCTATTGAAATAAGCTGGCCTAACATAGAGGCATATTCTCAAGCACTGTCTGTTAGACTCTGTCTGATATGAAAGCAAAATTAATGTTTGTCAGGGCTATGCTTGATGCTTCTTTATTTACATAACTGTCAGAACAAGCCCAGCTATTTACAGGATTCAGTGATTTATTGTTGCACTGTATACAGATCTGTGAAAAAGTTGCATTTTTGCCTCCTCATACATGTAATTGTTGTAAACTGTCATTACATGTGATCTCCATTCCATCTGGTTTGTCTTGATTACCTGCTATGGGAGATAAATGGATGTATAGCTGTTCCATAGCACAGGCAATGTTGACATTTTTGCTCATATAGAATGAGACCAATGGATCTGATGAAGAAACTAGGGCTGTATCTTTTATACACATATAAGTACCATTAATTAATTTATATTAATTTATGGATTAACTATTTATAATGCGTGCATACCGTCCATTCATTGGTCAGTGCAGTAGGAAGTCCAAGGTGTCTGACCATTTTTTTTTTGTAAGGAAGGGGATTGGGCTGCAAGAGTCTACTATATTGTCTGCAATCACAGAATGACAGAGTGAAAAAAAAAAGCTTAACAAAAGGATTGAGGATGTGTGTGCACCAGTGTGTTTACATGCACCACAGTATCACAGACACTGAACACAGTACAAATGTAGAAAAAAACAATCAGCATGTAGCTCAGTACTTCCTTTGTCATCTTATTGTATTTCCCATTTATTTATTTATTTATTTAGGCTGCGGATATAAAACAAGCTTACAACAAAAAACAATTTTACCTTTATCCAACACCAGGGGGCACGCCAACAGCCAACTAATGTGGCTGGGTACCCGGAAGTTGTGCAACCCATCATCATTTTGAATCTTCTAGGCCAACGAGCTAACTGCCTGACTGTCAGACAGCTAGTCATAGTTTTACGAAACCATTGTGTAATGTATTTATCTATCATATAGCTGCAAGAGCTACAGTACACCTGGAACAATGTAGCTAGCAGCCTCGAAGTAATGTTAATCCACGGAGGTGAGTTAATTTGTAACGGGCGTCTGGCTCTGCTATTATCTAGCTGCGGCTAGCTGGTTAGCTAACGTTAGCGTACATCGTTATGTTAACTAACACGTTTGGTAACGTTAGCTAGGTTTGCCACCTGCTAAAACTATCCAGATGCTCCAGCTTATTTGACAGTTTTACTAGCTGCATTGACCATCAGCCTTTAGTGTATTCATTTACATAACGGTAGCTTAGCTTGCCAAGAGCACTGGCCTCGCTTGTAGAAAATAAAAGCAGACTTTGCGGCCGGATTGAGGAACAATAATGTTGGAGTGGTGTAATAGTTGCGCCCCGGCTTGCTGCTGTCTACCAGCTCATTTGAAATGTGTCGTATTTAGCGTATTTAGGCCAGCGACAGTATAACGTGGCATTGCGGACTTGATCACACATTGTTCGATGGTATTGATCGGGAAGACAAAGGCTGGCTGACATGTGTTATCGTGTGTTTTAGCATTTGTTCGTTTATGATGAGCTCCCTATCAGCCCAACCGCCGGCATCAAGCTCATCATGCAGGACACTACCTGGAGAGGGAAATCAGGTAAGAGTCATTCAAAAAACAAAAATGAAACTACTACCAGGACGGTTCCTGTGATATGAGAGGCATGCGCACTTCATAAGATGCTGAGCAATGGCCTTGTGATGCGTATTTGTTGTAGGTGCAACCCAAAGCACCTCTCCTGCAGATCCTGCGTATTGCCGGAGCCCAGGAGGATGTTTTCACCCTAAAAGAAGTGAGTATTGACAATGGCGCCAGTGCTTTTTCATTATTATTATTATTATTATAATTATCATTATTATCATTAATATTATTTCTCTGTCCTGTCAGGATGCTTTCTGGGTTTGGGCAGCAAAGCCACCTTGTATAACTGCTCATTATTAAGTGTAATGGAGAGTCTACTACACTGAGTTTTTATTAAAATGTACAAGATATAAAATGTAAAATGTGGTATCCTGCCAGTAACTAATGTCCCCTGTTTTGTATAGGTGATGCATTACTTGGGGCAGTACATCATGGGAAAGCAGCTATATGACAAACAGAGGCAGCACATCGTCCACTGTCAGGATGATCCATTGGGAGAGCTGCTGGAAGTGGACAGCTTCTCTGTAAAAAACCCCAGGTAAACACACAGATAGACCGTCTAGATACAGAACGTCTGTACACCACCCCATCTTAATTTTTGAGCATATATATATAAGGAACTAGTTTCATAATTGAGATTTTTTTTCTAAATTACAGCCCAGTCTATGAAATGCTCAAGAAGTACCTGGTTGTGCTTGATTGTGCTCGTAAGTATTGCCGTCATTTAATTTTTTACACATTCTTTTGGTACAGTTCTTCACTTCATTATTCTGTCATGGGGCACAGACAGAACGCATGTAATATGTGGATTTGTCTGTCTAGTTAGGATTTGGTATGATTGCAATTATTTGAAATTGATCCTTGTCTTTTTTCTCTTCCCTTTGTGTTTGATGAATTGAATGATGCTTCATTCAGTTGCATCTACAATATGTTTTGAGTTGGAGAGCTGTGGTAATATAATCTTATTTAACACCAAAGGAAAGGCTGTGGTTCATTTTACTGTGAGGTTCCTTTTGGTATGTCCTAAAATGAAATTTTCTGTTTAGACACATGTGCTCCTTACAGTCTGTTCATCTCTGCAAGAGAGGGGATTTTGGGTTGGACGAGAACTGCATCATATTCGAATTCGGTCTACATTAGTGTGCTATAATTAAAGGGTGGGGGTTTCCTTTGTCTGTTACTGTGTCTCATTTGAAATGCAGACGCTGCAGAGAATCTTTCTGTGGGCCGTGAGTGTGTAGAGGGCGGAGTGGAGGATCGTGGTCAGGTAAAGCTGAAGCATGGTGCTCAGGAGAAACAGAAATGCCCGACCTTTGTCACCTCACCACACACAACCCTTCTGAATACTCAGGAGCATGACCAGCATGCTCAATGTGAAGCTGCATCAATATGTTTTTTGGAGTCATGCAAGCTCAGGACAGTGTTGGATGGAAACCACCAATCCATGGTGTGACATCAGTTCACCAAGTGTTCGTCTAGAATAGATAAAGAGCTCCTGTCGGCTTGTGTGTAATGAGGTGGAGGTCGGGACTGCTGTCTCCGTTGGTGTGCATCTGTACAGAGTGGCACCGTCTCTGTACAACCCCATCCTTGGTCTGGCCTGGTGGTATTCATTGCACTGCCGTGTGACCCACCAGCTCCACCCAGTGGATGGGGGGGGCAGAGTCACTGTCTCTGTCTGTCACAGAGTTCTCTTCTCTGTTCCAAACTGGGGGATCGCAGCTCCTGATCCAAACACAGGTCCAGTGGTTACCCTAAACCTTAAATATCCTTTCCCCTCTTCACCCACCCCAATGTTCCTACACCCTTTTTCCCTCTACCTTCCAACCAACATCCAAATTACTTGCGTCCCTTAACTGTCCCTCCTGTATGTTTCAACATTACTGGGCTATACTACAATTTTCATCTGTCTTTGCTTTCTCTGTGAATCCAGTCAGTTAAAGATAAATTTTGCATGTTTTTGACGACACTCCAGGAAGCTGTTGAATCTCACATCAGAGTTTGAATATGGTTTTTACGCATTCATGTTTGTGATTCACCAGTGGTAACCAATAACTGTATTTCCCAATAGCACAATTTTTCCCCTCCCATGTAAAAAGGTTTTCAGATGTTCTGAATCAGTGTGGATGTTTTCCCATAAATAATATAAACCATAGGACCACTCATTGTTGTTCGGAATGCTACGTACCTCTATATGTTTTCTCAGCTCATTTTATTTCCCTTTTATAGTATATAGGTTACTAGATTTTCTATTATGATGCATGACATAGTGTCCATAGCATGCAACTCTACTGAATTCCTCAAACCTTTCCACATGGGTTTCATTTTTTTGTGTAAATTAATGCTCTGGTGCGTCCGTCCATCTGTTCTTTCTGTGTCTGTCTGTTTCCACACCTACACACAATACTTAAGTTCTCCGCCTCCTACATGATTTTTACCTCACCCTACTTTCCCTCCCCACTGGCCCGCCCCCAATTTGCCAAACCCCTCAATCCCTTTACCACCGCCCTCTACCCAGAGGCCATCTTGAGATGGAGCTGTGAGTCCTCCAAGTGCCCAGTCATTGGTCTGTGTTGTAATTGTCACTTCTCCACTACCTTATGTAGGTGTGTGGGGGGGTGTCCAAAGCAGGGCTGGAGGCTGGCGGTGATAGGCCCCTCCTTCTGCAGACCCCTTCCCAGAGACGACCTCGGGAGCCGGATGAAGGTAAACAAATATAATCCATTCTACCTTTAGTGCTGTTATCTCCACTAACCTTGACCCGTTGAGGAATTGGCATCATACAGTGATGTACTTGACTCACATTAGTCAGATGGCATTAAAGTCTTAAAGGTTGTGACACAGTGAGGTTATCCATCTGAGAGCTGGTATTCAGCTGAACCTTGATTAAGCACTAAGCCACCAGAAGCTGTGCTTTATACCAATATCAGTACAGGTAAGACATGTTAATAGGCACAGCTCAAAACGGTACAAAACCCTCTTAGCCTCTCTAAATGCAGTGTGTAAAGCAAAGATTCTCATTGTTTAGTGCATTTCTATCTTAATATTTGTTTTTACCCTTTTTGTACTTGTTTTTCTTTTTAGTCTTGGCTTTTATATATTACTCTTGTCTTATAAAATGATGTTACCACTGTGGTGAATAAAGTGAAAATATGCTTTTTTTTTATTTGTGATACTGAAAGTATAAAATGCTGTTGCTGTGCAAAATTACACAGTTGTACTTCTAGGATCAGTGGTGATTTTCAGTTTCACTTGGCTGTATGGAATTTTATTATTTTTTTTTCACAGCTATATTTTCCAGTGGCCTCAAGAGTGACTCTGCCAGTCCAAACTGAGTAGCAGTACTGGGTTTCATAATGTTGATATTAATCCTAGCTGTCCTCTTCAGACTCTCTTGAAGGCCTGCCACGGTCAGTCTGCAAGCGGCCCAAGCTGGATGTTACGCTGGACGAATGGGACCTCTCTGGCCTGCCTTGGTGGTTTCTGGGCAATCTCCGTAGTAATTACAGCCGCAGGAGCAATGGCTCCACCGACATCCACACTAACCAAGTAAGAAGCCTCATATGTTGTTTGCTTAGAAATTCCACCTAACAAAAATAGTGATATTTATAGTAAATAACTTGTTTTTAAAGTGATAACACCAGAATAAGAGTGAAACAGTGGCGATCTGACTGAGGTGTCAGCTGTCTCCTGCACAGGAGGAGGACACGGCCATCGTGTCTGACACCACTGACGACCTGTGGTTCCTGACTGAGGGTGAGAGTGAACAGGTGAGTGTGGAGATGAAGGAGGCTGCGCTGGAAGAAGGGAGCGGAGGAGAAGGAGAGGCTCCACCTGAGGAGGAGGAAGGGAAAGACGAGAAAGCAGATAAGGAGGTAGGATTTTGTGTGATGTCTTTATTAGCCTGTGTTGGGCTCAAGCCAGACAATAGGATACATTGATTTTAATTGTATTGCTCTTCCACCATTTTCATCTCATCTGTCTCTTTCACTTACTAAATTGATTCACTCCAAAGGAAGTAAATGTCTTGCACCAACAATAATTAGGATAATTTGATCTGATCAAATGTCTTATTTGTTCAGATGCAGGAGGAGCCAGATGAAGACTCCCAGTGTCTGAGTGATGACACTGATACAGAGATCTCTACGCAGGTCTGTATCACCATCTGCTTTTCCTCCCCTTTGTCCTAGTCTAAGGTGTGTTGGCTGATGAATATCTCTTAGATGTGGACTTGTGACTTTGTATTTACTTTGTCCCTCAGGATGCATGGCAGTGCACAGAGTGCAGGAAGTTTAACACTCCTCTTCAGAGGTACTGTGTTCGCTGCTGGGCTCTACGTAAGAACTGGTACAAAGATGTCCCCCGACTTGCCCATTCCCTCTCTGTCCCTGACATCCCAGCATGCAGCTCTCTCACTACCCATGATGAAGAAGATGACAGCGATACAGGTATTGATGTTCCAGAATGCACCAGGACGGTTTCTGACCCGGTCATCCTGCCTTCCCACTCAACAGCTGACCGACCCCTGCCCACTATGGTTATAGGGAAAGGCAAGGCTCCCCGGCCTTCTGGCTTGCCCAAGGATGAGCAGCTCTCAGGAGGGGAGAGTCAGGAAAGTCTAGGGATGGAGGTTGAGGTTAAGCCTGAAGCTTTGATGGAGCCCTGCAAGCTGTGTCGAGTGCGACCACGGAATGGAAATATAATACATGGACGTACAGCTCATCTGCTAACATGCTTCCCCTGTGCTAGAAGGCTGCACAAATTCCACGCTCCATGTCCTGGATGTGGAAAGATCATTCAAAGAGTTATTAAGATATTCATCCTCTAAAAACACACATTCACCTGCTGGGCTGTGGTTCTGGGGACCACAAGCAAATGTAAACATTTTCAGATTCACTCAATTTTATAGTGTTCGAACTACATGCATCCTGGTATACAGTCTATCGGTAGACACCGACGACCTGCACCTTGCTCACCCTTCAAACCACACACACAAACACTGTAGCACTTGGTTGAGACTGCTCTTGGTTGCACAGTTTATTTTGCATTACACTGCCTCTGAAGTATCATTAGATGCAACTAGTGCTGAAACGATGAGTTGACTAATCAATTAGTCGATTGACAGAAAATTGATCGATTGTAAATTTGATAATCATTTTAGTCATGTCAAGTAAAAATTCCAAATTACAGGTTTAACTAAGATCACTAAGATGCGAAAAATTGCTTCTCTCTGTTTATGTCATTATAAAATTAATACTTAAGGGCCTCCCCTTCTTTTTTGTTTGGTTGCTTTGATTTAGGGAGCAATTTGAAGATTTCACTTTGCTCCTTTCCATTTGTCATTATTATTTTTTTTACACTTTATAGACTAAATGATTAAGCGAAGCATTCGTTTTAGTCCTAGATGCAACCATGGACATCTAATGTGTAATATGCCAAATGTTTCTTTTTAGCACTGCATTTTGTAAAACCGGTACAAGGGCAGATGTATTTATTTATTTGCTGAAGGGCAGCATAAGACTTTAAAGTTGGAGACATTGTGTAATCTAATTTCATGAAGGCTTGTTTGTTAGGCAAAGTGGATTTTCACATTGCTCACTGTGGTGCTGTCTGTAAAGGTTGTTGCCACTTTTTGAATGGTGCCATACAGAAGACATTAGTTCTGTTGCTTTTGTCTCCACTGTCACACTTAGTTTTGCAGCTAGAAAAATGTTACAAAGCAGCACATGTATAGAAAACTATGAAAATGTCTTTCAGCCTCTTCTGGACCTTTTTTGTTTCTTTACCCTTGTCATTCCTTGTTTGTTTTGAGGCTGTGTTTTACATTGTAAAGGCAAGACTGAAGGAAGCGTAAGCTATCATTTCCCTTTTCATGTTTTTTTTTTTTGATTCTCAGCTACCAAACCATCCTCACCTCTAATTCATTTTACTACATTCACTTAACATCAATGAATGTCCTCTACCAGTGTGGTAACTTAACTCCTGTTGCTGTCAACAGCGTTACAACATGTAGGATCAACATTAACCTGCCTGAAACGTATAGCTGAACAAGTATTTACTGTAGTTTTTTCTTCTGGGGAGCATTTTGGTGTTAATGTATATCAATATTTCCAATTTCAAAGCTAGTGATGATCGTTTTGCCTGCAGTAAGTTATCTGTTGTTAATAGTTAATTCTGTTTTATTTTTCTCTTAAAGAAGGGTATTTTTTACCTCCTTTCCTGAACTTAAGATAAATTAACAATGCAATATATTTTGTATTTAATTTATTTATGATTGCTCTAGTTGCTCATATGTGTGTCTTCAGTGCATCAGAAAAAGGTAGAGCCAAAGGTGATATGACTGCAATTGTAATTTAGAACAAAGTTGTATTTTGAAAGGTATCAAGACATTCTTCAGTGAAAGAGCCTGAGGTACCCCATGTTTCCTCAGACATGAATGTGACTGTGCAGTACTTATTGAGGGTTGAGGTAAAGATTGAAGCGTTACACTGCCATGTAATGATTTTGAATTTTGATTTCTGTGGGGTTTTTTTTATAAATTTTTTTTTTTCTTCTGGTGGTTCTATTTTATTTGATTGAAAATGTGCCGTTGAGTTCTTTTGCTGGGTTGTTGCCTGGCTTGGTGACTATTTCTTTTCAGTAGCGACTGATTTGTATCAGTGGGAACATGTAAACTATCTACAAACACTTTGTTCAGTTCTCACATGTGGGATGTACAATGACAACAGGCTCTTAATCCTTGACTGCTCTGCTTCGTACAGAGGAAATGGCATAGTTCTGTGATCAGCTCCTTACTTGCGCTTAATCTCTCTGCCAGCAGATGGGGAGAATTCTCAGTATTGTATCTGGTGCCCACTGAAGCTCTGTAAAGTCAGTAATACATGTATGTACGTAAAGCATGCCTCCTAGCGTGACTAACACCAGCACTGGGCTGGTGTGAGAGCCTTATTAGCTATGTAAAAGCTGGAAAAAAAGTTAACTGTAACCTAATGTATTTATCCATCATTCTACAACCTGAGAAACACACTTAGTATTTACTAGATGCAGATCTCTAACATTCATAAAAACAAAGGTATAGTGTATAATATACCAGTATTACTGGTTTTGATCATCAAAAACATAAATAAGTTGCAAATTAGCGACTGAGACTACAGATGCACTTGTGGTACAGCCAACATAGTTTTACTTCTACTTTCACGGAACATTGTGTCCAAATGGAATGTCTTTATTGCAGATATAATATTGTAATGCTCTGATGTGCCGCTGTAATTTTGTTTTGTAAAGCAATAAAGAGTTGTTTTAGTTTTACTATTGTTTCAGTTATTTACACACCAAAGAAACATTTGATGTACAGTATTCACTGGTGAAAAGAGGTGTATGTGTGTGTCGGCTGAAGAATAAGTCATTGTATGACAGGCCAGCTGTCATGTGTCCTCTCCTTCTCAACAGGGCTGCTTCTAGCACCTGCGTCTCTCTTTCTTCTGCCTACTTGTATCTGCCTTATTTTATCACTCGTGCTGAGAAGTAGGACAGACACCCTGCCTTCCTTGTTTCTGTTACCAGGACACAATCCAAATGATGCAGGAATACTATAATTATTCCACCCTAGGGTGTTATTTAAATACTGCTTAGTCATTAGGGGACATTCTCTGTGGAAAGTCCCCTGTGAAACTTGTCCATCAGAAGCCACACAGGGGATTCACTAAAGCCCTCAAGACTTTCAAGATAAGAGACAGTATGACTAGTGTCTTTAAGCTTCACACACCATTAAGTCAAATTTATTTATACATTTCTTAAAAGGGACAGTTTTGGCACAAAGTGCTTTGCATAGCGTTAAAGGGTATCCCTGAAAATAAAATGAGAAAGAGCATAAACAAACATCACAACATTTGCTTTGTTTTGTTAAGGGGGGTAGCGCGTGTCTCCACAGGTGCAGAGATGAAACAGACTAGGGAAGGAAACTGAGAAGAATGACTGGTATGATATTTATTGGAGAGTATAACTGAGAATTTTCTTCAGGGGAGGAAGGAGGCAGCTGGGTGTTGCCATCCTCCCTGTGATTTGCTCTTAAGAATTCAGTGCATGTATTCGCCGTACCAAAATGGTGGCCCTGACCCTGCGTCTAGTCCAAGAATGGAGTGCCGCTTTGTTCTTGGTATCTGGCGCATCAGAGCTGCATTGGCAGCAGAACATAAAGCAGAAGAATAGCATAACACCCTGATGACATGGCACCCGCTGCTTGGCACCTCTAGAATGGCATGGCTAAGGGAGTGGTAGGGGATCTGCATGTTTCCATGGCGACACTGCATCTATCCCAACATCCCAGAATAACTTTAACACATTCTCCTTTCATCCCATATGGCGTAGGCAATACTTCCTAGAAGAAAAATAGTTAGGATGTGAGCTCTCTATTGAACATTGCTCCCATATATGTGGAGAGCGTTTTGTTCCCATGAATATCCATGGTTCCTCTGTTCATGGGTGGGCCTCGTCTCTGGCACATTAAGTGGAAACATGGGAAGGCAGCCTTTGCATACTTGTGATAGACCAACGTGCGGTCACAAAGACACAACTTTCCATATTGTCTCTATTACATTACAACGCATCTAATTGCGTTTCGTGACTTCAAGCTCCTTCGAACTGTTTTGACTCGTTTGATGGTGGAGAAAGGGTGAAGCATGTCTGGTATCTGTGTCACTCTCCTTCGTCTGTCCGTCTGCATACCTACGGGATGGCGAGTCTTGGCCTGTTTACTCTCCTTTACTCTCCTCCGGTTGTGTCTCGGGATATCTGTAACTGAATCTGTGTGGCTCGGACCTTTCCTTTTACTCTCTCACCTCTGTACACACAAGCAAACACACACACACACACACACACACACACACACAAACAGGAGCATGCACATTCCCTCTGTTGTGTCCGGTTATTTGGTCGCTCCAGAAACCAGGCCGCTAAATTTGTCCCGCTGCTGACATGGGAGAAGGTCATTGGAGCCAAAGATAAACAAAGATAGGAATAGTGAGGGACAGACAGAAAGACAGAGAAAGAGAAAGAGAGAGAGAGAGAGGGAGAAATGCATAATAAGAGCACAAAATGGAAATCCACATGATGATAAAGATGGTGCATAGCAACACACAGAGGCGATGAAGCCAGAGGCAGAGAGAGAGAAATCCAGCCAGCTCACGAGGGGATGCTTGCCTCTCCTTTTCACCTCAACAGGAGGCCGGATATGGAAGAGGATATCGAAAAAGCCGCGCTGCGTTGGACGTAGGACATACATAGTTTCCACATAGCCATCCACTCAAATCTCACAACATCAGTCCACAGGGGCAGACACATTACCAGGCTCGCACAGCATTCAATCATGTGTCTGTGCCAGGGCAGCTATGTTGATTGTGGTTTACAGTAGAGCAATATCTATGTGTAAATTGCCTCCCAAATTAAACTGGATAGCTTTAATGAGGACCAAGCCGTACTCACCAACACCCCCTGTCACTTACACATCTGATGGACTCTGAAGTAATTCTGGCAAGGTTCGTAAGAGATGGATGATGCCTGTTCTCTGGCGTGGTAGGAACGTATGCAATTTCAAGCATCATACAATATACTGGACTATTGGAAAATATATAAATAATCTCTCAGGCTGTTCACAGCAGTCTCGTATGGATTGTTTATTTGTGACAGTGAATAAGTTTAGGGCTACCATGTGGTGCAAAGTATGTTAGTAGGAAGTGGGTTACAGTAAGTACAAGCATGTATGTGTATGTGTGTGTGTTTGTGTGTGTGTGTATGATTGTGTTTGTCTGTGTGTTGGTGCCTTCCAGTGACTGGGATGCCAGCAAAGGGAAGGGCAGTGGACAGCTCGGGGCTCAGTCCATTCCTGTGATTTAACATGACACCACTTGCACTAAGACTGCGACAGCTGCGTATGCGCATGCCGGCCATTCTGTTTGTTGTAGGGGATTACTCTGCGATAAAAGCCCCAGTGAGGAGCAATGTGGCTGGGCTACAGAACTACTGTTTCCCCCCCGACTTAGAAAGCTTTCGCCGGGCCTCGGGAGCCCTGTGAAAACACAGGTGGGTCACTTCATTCGGAAAAGGAATGAATGGGAGTATTCTCATGATGATTAGCCGGGCCATAGTAGTGTCGCATCACCTTTAGGCATCAGTCAAATGATACAACACTGCAACTTATGTAAGGACCATTACTCAACAGAAACAGAGGTACAGAGGAGCGCAGCGGTGTAGTAATCAGCTCTGACGGCCCCTTCCCCATTCATTTGCTTTGTTTATGCAGAGCGGTTAGGTGATAGATTTGGTTAGGGCTGATAATGTTTTATGGTGATACTGATGATCATCGGAGAAGAATACACACTGCTTCATCATCAACACTGGGAATTCACATTATATAATTCTCTCTAGTCAATACAGATTTCTATCAAAGAGGTCAGATAATTAACTAACAGTTATCTTTTTTATCTTTTTTTCAATTTTGGCGTAGAAACAGGCCATCTCTGAGGACCAGCCCATGATATCACTGTATGACACCAGAGTCATGCAAACAGTCCACTGCATTCGATGACTTACAGCATGCAGAAACACTGAAAAAAGCGTTCTGAGACCCCTATAATCCATTCTGTTTGTTTGATTTTCACACTCTCTCCTTCTCTTTCTACATTCCCTACTGAATCGTCTTCTTCTTCCCTCCACATTCACTATGTGGGCCTACAAACAGAATTAAAAACAGCTATATGCAGGGATGGAGAAGAGGGTGAATCCAAACTTAGTTTAGGAATCCTATCGTAGAGTAGGGTTTACCCATTTTTTGGGCTGACATAAATCTTGATGACAGAAATTCACTGTACATTATTATTCTAGTAGTCTATCAAACATCTACGTGTCATACAAGTTATATAAGAAAGGATTCATACAAGAAAACGCACACACAACCAAACATGATGAGGCCATACCTTTTTTCAAATCTTGTCCAGGCTGCCGTCCGGCGCAGATACACAGCATAGTCTACATTTGATTGATTTTTGTTTTTGTTTGTTATGATGGGCCGTAGACTGCCATGGGTTGAGGCCAGAGTCCTGCCTGGGACTGTGTCCGACCTGAACGCACAAATCTCAACATCATCCCCAACCTATGACCTGCAATTTTCCGTCCCTCCTCTACCAGAGTCACACAGGAGTGTTTTATTTAAAAAATCAACAAAACCAACTAGAAATGGCGGCTTCACATGAACAGTATTAGTGTATTCAGCAGCTGGCAGTGCTTTGCTACCAGCTCCCAGATCCCAGACTTTTAGGATAGCATCTGGGATTGGAAAACGAGGCGAGCAGTGCTGACACCGCGTGATGAAAAAGGGGTATAATGTTCACTGAAGGTTGTAGTTTACCCAGTTTACTCAGTCTTTTTCCACACCACATCCCTGCTTTTATGTTATCCTCATCTTAGCTAACTGAGATAATAAAGAGAGTTCACTCCAAAAGAAAGTTCTTGGGGTCAGTGATGATCTTGAGGCTAACCTGGGGTGAGGAGGACTGATCCCTCTCCCCTCCTCCTCCACACTCAGCTGTCCTGCAATGTGCTGCTGCTTGTCACTGAGGAGAAGTGGGCCACTGTTGCCAGTGACAGGGCAATCCCTGGTTCACAGACACACACACACACACACACACACACACACACACACACACAGACCTTAACACACTCATAAAGGTCGTGTGATGCATTCTCTCTGTTTTCTTTACATTCAATATTAGTCCAAACTTTTATTCTGGTACTTAATTTGTGTTTTTAAAATATTCATGTATTCTTTGTAATCGAAAAATAGTTTTTCATAGAACTTGTTTAACATTTGAATGCGCAGACAAGATGAATTTTGAATAACACTTAAAGTAATAAATGTGACCAGTGTGACATATTTTTTGCTCTGACATTGTTTTGGAGAAATCCTTTGAAACCTGAGCAAACTCTCAGAAACATAAAGGGGAAAAATGTGAAATATGAGCCAGACAGTCACTTTACCAGTAGAAAAAAAATACAAGAAAATGACATGAAATGAAGTAAATTAGTAAATAAGTAAATTAACAAAACATTACTGGAAAGTTTGCAACAATTTGTCAAAAATGTGCTATTATTTATAATTATTGAAACTGTATATTAAAATTACAGTACATGTCAAGAAAGGTGAAATAAAACGATGAAATTACATGAAAATTTCTTCAAAAAAAAAAAAAGTAAATGTAGTTCAGTAAAAAGCTCACCTGCCGGTTCCTGGGTTTCACGTTCCCCTGCTCCTCGAGCGTGTGCGTGTGTGTGCGTGTGTGTGTGTGTGTGTGTGTGTGTGTGTGTGTGTGTGTATGTGTGTGTGTGTGTGTGTTGGTGTGTGTGTGTGTCTGTGTGTGTGTGTGTGTGTGTGTGTGTGTGTGTGTGTGTGTGTGTGTGTGTGTGTGTGTGTGCGTGTGTGCGTGTGTGTGTGTGTGCGTGTGTGCGTG
>OMLB01021122.1:0-15600 GCA_900302555.1 Myripristis jacobus
TCTCAGAAAGAAGAGCTAAAAAATGCCCACAGCCAGAGAAGGGCTTTTTGTGGTCCACAAACTGACAGGAGGGTGTGCGATTTTGTGAATGAGAAACGTAGTAAAGGGCTGCCCGTTACGAGGGCTGTGATCCAGCAAAAAGCACTGAGTTTAAAGCTAGCATGGGCTGGTGTCGCAGAATGTCCATATAAAAAGTATTTTTCCAAAAAAGGGTCTTGAAAAAGAGGGGTCGTCTTAAAATCAGGGTCGTCTCATATTCAGATCAATACGGTAGGTTTCTTTACATTGCGTTATAATTTGTTTGACTCTGATTGGTGTTTGGGAAGCAGTGCTGGTGTGAGGCTGGTCAGAGTGTGTCTGAGGGGGGGGCGGTGAGTCTCAGCACCAGCTGACATAGGGGACTCTTTTCTGGCCTCAGCTCTTGGGTTTGAAGGGCTTTGGAGTGCAGGGTGTCAGGGGGGCTGGATCTAAGGTGGTTAAAGAATTGAAGTGCTCTCTATTGGATCTTAATTATCAGCGGGTATCTGCCTGATTCTGCTCTACATGCATTTGTTGGTGTTTTTCTGTCTACGTTTAAAATGTATCTACAGATTTCTGTGTGTAAAGATTCAGGTGGGTGTTTGTCCCAGTGGGTATAGCTATGATGACTCAGTGGACCCCAAACTGAGTGGACCCCAAACTTCACTACCGTATACCGCAATGGGCTGGATGACACTGTCAAATATTTTAAGCCAGATTTTTTACAGGAATTTGGAAATTATAACATTTTCTTTTAATTGCATTTAGAGCTCTTCGGGCTTTTTCTTTTAGTGCATTCACTGCCATGTTGAAACTTCCTGATGCTGTTATGGTTAGACCAAGGTAGGTATAACTCATGCTATGTTCAATGATCTGGTTATTTATGGTGAATTGGTGTTTATTTTCTTGGCATCTGCGGCGTTTTTGAAAAATAATAATATTAGTTTTCTTCATATTTACTACCAGGGCCCAGTTCTGACAGTATTTTTCCACTATTTCCAGCTGTTGCTGTAGTCCTTGTTCAGTCGGAGACAGTAGGACAAGGTCATTGGCATAAAACAGACACTTCTCGATCTAGGAGGGAGAGGCCAGGAGCAGCACATAGGTCCAACTGAACAGCAAGTTCATTTATATAGATATTGAACAGAGTTGGACTCAAATTGCAGCCCTTACAGACACCTCTTCTCTGGGTGAAGAATTTGGTTTGTTTGTCTCCAATTTTAACAGCACATCTATTTTCTAAATACATTGATTTAACCAGATCATATATTTTGCCCCATATACCACAATGTAGGAGTCTGTAATAGAGCCCCTCATGCCAGATAGAGTCGAAAGCTTTCTTGAAATCAATAAAGCAAGTGAATATCTTACCATTTTTTGTTTGGTGTACATGTTAGTTGATTAAAGTGTGAAGGGTATATATATGGTCAGTGGTGCGGTGTTTTGGGAGGAAGCCAATTTGGTTTTTACTCAAAACAGAGTGTTGCTCTAAGAAATCTAGTATTCTTTTGTTGAGAATACTACAGAATAATTTACCTAGGCAGCTGCTGACACAGATGCCACAGTAGTTGTTAGGGTCTGATTTGTCCCCACTCTTATGAATTGGGGAAATCAGCCCTTTGCACCAGATGTCAGGAAAATGTCCTGACTGTAGTACGATGTTGAACAATTTCAACACTGCGCCTTGCATGTGTGGGGCGCTGCATTTAAGCATTTCATTTTTAATGCTGTCTGGACCACAAGCTTTCCTTGGCTGGAGAGTGTTTGTTTGTGTGATCAGTTCTTCGGAAGTAATTGGGAAGTCAAGGGGGTTTTGGTTGTCTTTAATTGTTTCCTCTAATGTTTGGAGTTTTACTTTCATGATGCATTGATCTGAGTTAATTTGATTTATTGGTATGTCTTTGTACAGATTTTCAAAATGTGCTCTCCAGATGTCACCATTTTGGATAGGTGCTTGTGGTTGCTTTGTGTTGAAGTTGTTCCACATATCCCAGAATTGATTCTGATTTATGGCATTCTCAATATCTTCAAGTTTCATGTGGTTATAATTTTGTTTTTTGTTCCTAATTGTACATTTGTATTTGCTTAAAATTTCGTTATACCTAATGCACAAGGCTGGGTTGTTTGGTTGCCGATGTTTTTCATTTGCTATTTTTCTCAGGTCCTTTCTGATCATCTTGCACTCTTGATCAAACCATTTTTCTGTGTTTTGCCTTTTAACAGGCTTCCTTTTTTGTTTAAGGTCAGCTTTAATAGCTGCCTTTTGGAATAGCATATTTATATCATCTACGGCCTTGTTTACACCATTTCTGGTAGGGATATATTGATTATTGTTGTATATTGTTATGTCATTCATTAGATCAGTCTGTCTGACAGTGAATGCACTGATAGTGGCAGGGTCCATGTCAGTGATTGCATTGTCCACGACACTAGACCCAAGGGCTGAGGAGAATGTGAATCTCCCTTAAGAGTCTTCTCTGAACCTACCATTAACTATGTACAGGCCTAATGCCCGACAGAAATGCACTACCTCCCTGCCACTTTGATTTATTTGAGAGTCAAGGTTGCTCCGACGTGTGATAGTTGGTGTGGCGAATGGGGCAGATTGACCAACCACATGGTTGTTGCCTTGTGGGTCGATGATATCAGGTTCAATTCCTGTTCGTCCATTCAGGTGTCCAGTCAAGAGTATGTTTCCTTGGGCCTGGAAATAAACAATTTCTGAATGGAAAGTTTCAAAAATGTCTTCCTCAAAATAAGGAGAATCTGCTGGGGGTATATAAATAGCACAGAGATAAAGATCTCTATCAGTGATGCCAAGGGTTTGGTCTAATCTTAGCCAAATGTGTGATTTATCCTGTTTTACTGCTGAGATCTGATGGCAAAGATTTCCTTTATACCACACGAAGATCCCTCCCGATGTATAGTGAGACGAATATGAAAACACCTACAACTATCTATACATTTATGGTACTGAATAATAATTTGGTGTGAATTTTACAAGAGGTATGAAGTATTTTCACTAATATTACAACTGTATTGATTACTACTAATGCTATTATTATTATCCTAATGATACAGTACATTTCCATGGTGTTCTATTTCTTAAGCGTTAACGTGTTCTGGGTGTGTATGTCTTAGCTGAGCAGAAGCCGCGTGCACAGGGTGTATAGCATCTCTCTGATGTATCCCAACTCAGAGGTAGTGGAGCAAGGGACTGTGACTGTGGGCTGAGCTACAACTGCTGCGTAGCTCCTCTGCTGGTGTGGAGGAGGACCAGGGGCAGGTGCTGCTGCTCTCTTTCTCTATCTCTCTCTCTCGGTCTCTCTCTCTCTGTCTCTCTCTCGCTCACTCCCTCTCTCTCTCTCCCTCCCTCTCCCCCTGTTCCTCGTTGTCTTTCTCTCACCTTCTGTCTTCTCCCTCCTCCATTCTGCTGTCCCCCTTGACAGGTACTGCCCCTAGTGGAGCGCACACAGAGCCATGGACATTTGTTGTGATCTCAGATCCAGAGACCAAGCACCAGATCAGACTGATAGTGGAGGAGGAGGAGGAGGTCAACTACCGCCAGAGGATGGGGGACAAGTGGGTCAAGGACTTGGCCAAGATAAGGTGAGCTCCCATACGTGCTCACATGCACACACATTTAGAATATTACACTTGGTAAGAACTTCACTGACAACTGTTAATCTTTTGCCCTCAACCTTAACTTTATAACTTTAGCTGAAACGAACTGAATGTATTCCCAGTCCAAACCTTAACTCTAAATTCAAGACAGTGTAAATGTAAAACATAAAGCTTAACCTTTACCCTAACCGTGCCCTGCCCTCAATTCAAGTCAGCTGAATACAACTCATCTCAGTTCAGTTCAGTTCAGTTCCATTCTGTTTCATTTCATTCATTTCATTTTTTTGATTTAATTTAAACCAATACATGTAATTTATACCAATACAGTACAATATAATACAAAACAATACAGTACACTACCATGCTAGTTGTTTCAGTCCATAGAGACTATTGGCATGACCATAATAAAGTTACAGTATTACCAAAGCACATTGTACAAGGCAGCAGGAAAGGGACAAATTACAACAGCATAAACAAATGAATAAATGTTCAACATTTGCAGTGATCAAGATGCAAAACAGCAAAAAATAGCACAGGTGTGATGGTGATAAATAAAGAAGTAACAGTGGTACTGATACTGATCTCTCTGATTATCTGTGTCTCTCCTCTTCATCCCCTCCTCTGTTCTCCTCCAGGACAAACTGGATTAAAGAGTACTTGGATGTTGCTCCATATCTGATCCTCATCTTCAAACAGACCTATGGAATTCTACCCAATGGCAAGAAAAAAACTCACTACTACAACGAAATTAGTGTCTCCATATCCTGTGGAATCCTGTTGGCAGCATTACAGGTTAAGGATCACATCTCGTCCTCTGAAACACAAATCAAACAATCCCAATTTTCTCTCTGTCATAATCGTCATGTAACTGAAGATCCAAGCATCTCTGCCAAACAGTTGGCCAACCTCTTGAACAAGTATACAATTTCCCATTTTTTGTTTTTCAGAATGTGGGTCTTGTTACTGTGACATCGACACCCCTCAACTGCGGCCCCCAGCTCAGGCTCCTTCTCAAACGGCCAGCCAATGAGAAGCTTCTGATGCTGCTTCCTGTAGGTTACCCCAGCTCTGATGCCATGGTGCCTGACTTCAGACGGAAGCCCCTGGAAGACATCATGCTGCACATATGATGTAATCTCTCTGCGAAGCTGATAGGGTGCATTTTCAAAAAAGTGTATAATTAAGGGCCAAATAAAATCAGACTGCTGATAATTTACTAGTGAATTAAAAGAAGAAGTGAAAACTACAACATATTAGGGCCATTGTAGGAAAAAAAGATAAGGAGCCTGGTGGAGGGGAGTGATATTCTGAGAAAAAAACTTGGATATTCTCTGAGATTAATGTGGTAAATTTTTGAGAAAAAAAACACATTTATGAGTAAAATACTTTAAAATTTAGTGATTATAAAGTCGCAAATGTGTGAGAAAAAACTTGTGCAAATAGTTCTTTACTTTTTTTGGTCAAGGAACCACATTGCTCACTTAGCTGAATCTGGTTTATTGCTATATAGTCTAAGTACTGTGATTTGTATGACTGTTATGCATGTAGCCAATATTTTTGTCCTTTAAGCAACACTTTGTACAAAGATGAGAGACATGTTTTGAGTATGAAAATGTAAAATGTGATTAGAATCTTTGCAAATCCAACAAATTGAATGGACTGTTAATCAGTAGCTTTACTGATTAAACTGAAACCAAAATAATCACTGCAGCCACACCGAAGTACCTCTAGTGCATGTTTATGCATTGTCTTTCAAGTTTGCATTATTCGCTACAACTGCTACTATGAACTAGCCAGTGTCAAATCAACGAGGTTAAAGATAAGACTTCTGGTCCTGCTCTTTGAAATAAAACCTAAATAGACAAACATGCCTTAATATGTTTATTTTCTTACTTTGAAGACAAAATAACTGCTATATCTAGCTTGGTTCAGTGTATGAATGGAAGAATATAATCAGTCACAAGGAGTCATAATTCCTTGCAAACATCAAGCCGCCAGTGTGTAAACAAAATAACTCCTTTATAAATTTATTATAAAAATCTATTGAACAATCCATTGTTGTAGGTATGCAGCACATCTTAACATGCCATGAAAGTAAAAACTCTGCCAAAAAAGACCCTGCAGCCTGTCTCACTGGTTAATGTCTCCAAGTACCTGCATTCTTGACTGATGACCACCTTTCCTTCAAACTATGCATGCTAAATTTCATTTTTGTCACTTCAATAACTTTTGTTTAATGTCAGAAAAACACTGAGGACAAATCCTCATTTTCAGTGGTGCCACAAAAACAGAACGTAAAACAAGCATAAATAAAAAACAAGCAAGGCTAATAATATAATAAAAAAAAGAAAGAAAAAGTTTAATTAATGAAAAAGTTAAAATTGAAGTTTTATCTTAGGACTTTCTTTTGTACCTGTTAATACGGCGATCTGTTGTGTCAACACTTTGGCTAAGTCCTAGCCAGGGCTCCATGATGTGATAAAAAAAAAAAAAATCATATTGTGGCTGTGTTGACAGATATTGCAATTGTGATGATATTTGTGATTCCACTGGGAGTGATCATTTTTTATTCAGAATTTTCATTTTAACTGGAAAAAACTGTAACATGAGGATAGTGTGGTTATTGCAGGGGTCTGCACCAAAACATCTTCATCTATAATGGTGTACTGTCACATTTAATCTTTTAAGAAAAAAAAATGCAGCTACTGTGTTTTGGATATTGCACTTATTTTGCAATTTTGAAAGGATTTTGATTAATTGTGCAGCCCTAGTCTTAGCTGGTATCTTTTTTCTGGTAGACTCACATGTTATTTATGAGTTTTTGTGTCCCAAAAACATGACACTCATAGCGTAATGCTTATGTCTGACCCAAGTATTTAGTCAGTTATTTGTAAGTCAGAGGATTGACAGTCAAACAAATGACTCCTACAACTTAGATCACACAGTCAGTGCAGACATATGCAGGTCAACAGTGACTCCATAAAAACCTTGCACTCACTCACTGAACAAGCAGGGCTGGCTGGCCAGCTGCTAACCCTGCTGCCAAGAAGAACAACTCTGATTTGTGATTTGCTTGCTTCAACTTTTGTTATGTAACTTTGGCTTTTGTGGAATAACTAAGCTTGCCAGGCTGTGCTAAAATTAGGGCATGAAATGAGGGTTTGAATAAGGTGTTGACTTTCTCATATCACCCATTAGAGTATTTTATTTTCTGTAGAAATGTAGAGAGTAGAGCCATAAAACAGTTGTTTGGCTGAGTGAATTAATATAACAAAGAGTCAGTTCAAATGGTATAAATAGTCACCATTACATTGACACATTGCTACATTGGTTTTATACTGCACTGATGAGGGGTGTTTCCTGTCAAAATTTGCCAAGAGTACATTACAGTGTACTTAGATAGCCTACTTTTATGATCGCTTGCGATGTAAAGTGATAGTTTGGATTCTTAGTCATAGTGGTATTTACTGGTCCATGTCAGTGTACTTCGTCCAACAAGTTTGGTCCATTAAATCCTTCCCTGTTGCAAGAACAACAGCCACACTGTGAGTGTTCTGCTCCAAAATCAACAAAGTAGATAAAGAATGGGAACACACTTTTGAGCCAGCAACACAAAGCTGAAAAATTGTTTTGAGGGATGCACAGCACACATTTTTTCATATTTCACTGTCATCACTCTTTTCAGCCAGCAGGTTCCAAAATAACTGATCTATTTTCTGGCCTAGACAGCACTACTTTTTGTAAAAATGGATTTTTAATAAGATGCAAATCCATCCTCCCTGTTCCTTTGGCCTATGGACAGGCCTGTTTGAAGACAAGGAGCCACAGGCATTGTACACTGCATTATCTTAATGCAGTTCAATGCAACAGCTCTGCCACAAATTTGGCCTTTTAA
Source organism: Myripristis jacobus (assembly GCA_900302555.1). Classification (NCBI taxonomy): domain Eukaryota; kingdom Metazoa; phylum Chordata; class Actinopteri; order Holocentriformes; family Holocentridae; genus Myripristis; species Myripristis jacobus. The sequence continues at coordinate 7,538 of OMLB01021122.1, forward strand.
AAAAGTTTATGCTTTACAGTTTTTGTTGACATCGTTGCAAAGGTGAACATTTACGGAATGAACACCTCTATTGCTGTGACAAAAAAAACCTGAGCATTATAGGCATCATAAAAGTAAACTTTATGGCAGAACAGCTGTATTGGATTGTGTTCGATTGTGCAGGGGTACCTAATAGTGGCCACTGAGTGTATATGCGTTTCTTCCCGGCAGGGGGCAGAAAAGTCGAGAAAAGATATTCAATGATACAGAAGAAGAAGAATGGTCACATTGCGCAGGCGTAAAACCACGTATACCGATGAACGGGGCTGTTTTGGCTGGAAGCTAACTGGTTAGCGGACGGTCTGTCAAGTCATACACATTGGGCTTGATAGGGACAGCACGGCAGTGGAGAAGAAGGGCCACTCAAGCGCCGCTACGAAATGGCCGGACAGCAGTTCCAGTATGATGACAGCGGCAACACATTTTTTTATTTCTTAACGTCCTTCGTCGGACTTATTGTGATCCCAGCCACATATTACCTTTGGCCCCGAGATCAGAATGCTGGTAAGGCCCGACGTTTAGCTCAGTTCCAGCTAACTAACCTCAGCTAAACTAAGGAACTGCTTTAGCTAGCATGTTGGCTAGTAGTAAACACTAAGCAGTTGGCATTCTGCGAATCTTAGCTGGTTAGCTTGCTAACTAAATGGAGAGGCTGTAGAACGTAATGTTCATGTTAATGTTAGCTAGCATTAACTGGAAGCATGTTTTTTTGCAACTGGTTCGCTGTTTAGAGTTTGAAAAGTTAATTCAGAGTTGTCTACGTAGCGTTTCTTATAGCGTTACAAAACCCTCTAGCAATCTGGCAGCCTGTCTAGCCTGACGTTACTCCTCTGGGCCAACACTTGTCTTAGCGCGAACCACAGCGCTTAACACTTTGAGCCAACGTCATCCACGCTGCTCCATATGACGCTCCCATTGTGCTTTTATTAACCTTCTCCTCTTACAGTATGTGTGGTCAGCAATAGGCCATATCTAACTTGCGTGACATTTGTTCGCTAACTAACTCAACTTTTCTTTCGGTAGAAGCTGAAAGCAGTGTTCTTCACAAGTAACTGATATATTATCAAGTCAGTGGATAAGTAGTTCGGATAAATTGGGTAGTAAGAAAGAAAGGTAACATTGTGCGGAATTCTGCACCGAATTTTACAACATTTTGCCAGGTAGCCAAATATTGTCAGTAAAGATACTCGAGAATTCAGCAATAAAGAGAGAACGTAACCCAGCCAACATAAGATATGTTTAAGAAGTGTACAGTTTGACAGTGGCCATGTGGGACTGTGTATGAACCAAGACTAGTCACTCTATGGACGGGAGAGAGGTTGTTAGAGTTCTTTCATTTTTAAATCATCTCTGCTACTGGCCTACACACTGCCTGTACCTTGAGAATCAGATGTGTTGTGCAGATGTGCTGTGTAGATGATTGAAATGTGAATTTGGTGCCTTTTGACACACTTCTACCAGGCAGATAGTGATATGCAAAGAGCATAATAGAAGTATGTGTTTGACCACACATACTTAATAATCCTGAATGTGTATGTGTCTTGCACATGGCATGTATCTTATAATGTGCTTGAGACCCTTAACTAACCTCTCTCTTGATGTTTGATTTCATTTGTTCTCCCTAGAACAACTGCGGTTGAAGAGCCTGAGGCGGGTCCATGGCAGGTGTCTGTGGTATCGGCTCAGGCTGATGAAGTCCCAGCAGAGCATCGTCCCTACACTAAAGTGAGTGCCGTACTGAACAGGATTTTTTTCCCCAAATATATAGCATGCAAGAGAAATTACACTAGGTGTGGTGATTTCTTCACCGTGCAAATAAATCTACGCATGAAGCTGATCATGCATTGAATTTATGGGATCTTACATGTGCTGTGTGCATATTCCTGATCTCTACAACCTGACAAGCAATTAATAGGTATGTGACAGTAAATTAATCCCTCCAGATAAGATGATTGAAAAGAGGATTGTTTTTCCTCTCTTAAAATGATCTTTGACATAAGTTGCAATGATGATATTCCTGGATTATTTTCTGTCCATTGATTGCAATGTGCTGTGTACCACACCTAAACTAATTAGCTGGACCGTCAATAGTGTGGGATTCATAGCATTATATTGCCACTTCACCCACATGTAGGTACTATGGTCAGTTCTAACATTTAGTTCCCTGGTTGTTTGCTTCCTTCCACTTTGTTGCCAACTTTCTCATCAACACCATTGTTTTGATATCAGTTTGCTGTGCTGCTTGCACAAGTGCGCCTGTGTGGATGTGCCTGTTTTGTTGATTTTCATCAAGCCCTCAATTGATGCTGTTTACCGTGTATAAACCTTTTCAGTGGCATGTGCTGTTTAGATCAACATTCTGTAGCACTGTCAACATTTCTTTTAACACGACCCAGTTATCTCAACATTGTTTATTCACTCTATGTACGTGGGTAATTGAAGGGCTGCTGCTGGAGTGCTGTTCAGTGTTTCACTCCATCTCCCTCGCTTTTACGCTTGCCTTCCTGTAGCTCCCCTCACTCACTGCTTGTCAAAGCTTCACTGTCTCACTATCTCTTCGGTGTTCCCTCTCTGTGCTTCCCCAGCCGTTTGTCTTCAATCTTCCACCATCCCCTTTTGTTGCCTCATTTCTGCTTGTCTAGACAGAAGCTGGTCCTGCATCCAGTGTTCTGCTTTCAGAACTCATAAATCATTTATTTACATGGTGAGACCTCTTGTGATTGAAGCCTTTGGAAGCATAGAATGTAGTTATTAAGAGGAGCAAAACATCGCCCATTTCACTTTTTCATTTCTGTTGTATTTCTCACAATTCTGATTCCCGCTCACAACTGTTATCATAAAGATAGTAATGATATTATAGGAACACATCAAGTATTTCACTGGTTCAGCCACTGAGGCAACTCAGGGTAGTGAGTGGTTGTCATGGCAACAGATGCTGCAGAGCAAGCCATAAGGTTTTGCCATTGTCATGGAAACATGGCGTCCAACTCGCATGCACTGATACAAAATAACAACAACAGTGTGACAAACCTGTTTTGCCCTTCTGTCTGTATGCAGTGGCTTAATTGTAACTTAATTACAAGTTACAGTTACAATTTATGTCAAAATGCTGAAAAGTGGGTCATGTTGCAGGATTGCTTCCTCACAGACATATGTCCAGAATTTAATTTAATTTCAGCCACCCAACTCAAACGTGTTCATCTGAAAATGTCTTGTAGTGATAAAATCCTGGCAACACTCTGCAGACAAAACAGCAGCATTTGGATGTATGTGAGTTTTTTTTTTACCTTTGCAGGAAGGCAGCCTTGTTGTTCGGGTGGGCTGTGTTTTTGCTGCTAGCCTACAAGGTGTCCAAGCTAGATAGAGAGTACCAGGAGTACAATCCCTATGAAGTCCTCAACTTGGACCCGGTAACCATGTGCATTTACATATACAAAGCACAACACCATACGCTACATCAAATTTGACTTGACCTCATCAGTCATTTTCTACATGTATGGCGTGATTAGGAATGTCTGTAATTACATCTCTGTTTCCAGGGTGCGTCACTTTCAGAAATAAAGAAGCAATACCGTGTACTGTCACTAAAATTCCACCCTGATAAAGGTGGAGACGAGGCAACATTTATGAGGATTGCCAAAGCCTATGCGGCGTAAGTGTCATTCAAGTTTTAACTCCACCAGTAACTGAACAATTTGTGCACTCTGGTTAATTTCCATCTGTGGTATTAGTTAACTTCCTGCAACCTGCCTTTTTTTTCCATGACAGTCTGACTAATGAACAGTCGCGACAGAACTGGGAAATGTATGGCAACCCAGATGGCCCAGGAGGTGAGTTAAGAAACCTGCACTCCCGCAGCAGCCATTTGCCTTATTATACTGTATGTTAATGGGGAGAGGTGAAGTTTGCCTCAAACGCTTTCAGTCAGGAAAAAAAGTTCAGTTTAGAGTTAGAGTTAGGGATGAGCTTCCTGATAGACTGCACTCGAGGCAAACCCTCTTTGCTTGATGCTGGCTAATGTAGCCCACGCCGTGTCTCCCTGTCCTGCTCTTTAGCAACAAGTTTTGGTATTGCCCTGCCTGCCTGGATTGTGGACCAGAAGAACTCTATGCTGGTATATTTTCATTGATTATTAATTTACTTTTATATTTTGTCTGATTTATTAAATTTAGTTAATTTAGATTTGCTCATGGGAGGGCTGGCCTAAGTAGAGGTTCTCAAGAGGTTTTAAAGAGGCTCTAAAGCCCAGATTTGATGTAGTGTCACCAGTGGAGGCTGGCACAGTTTGATGGGTTCTTCTGATGGTCTCTTTTGTCTCTTAAGGTGCTGTTGGTATATGGGCTTGCCTTCATGGTCATCCTTCCTGTTGTTGTGGTAAGTTTTGATAACACAGTTAAGGCTGGGTGATTAAAATCTCACCATTTTAATCCAGATATTTCGTGTGTTTTTTATTAATAAGTACTTTTACTAACTGATGGGAATCTTAATTGGTCTCATCATGTGACAGGTAATTCACACATGAATTTTTTGAGCGTGTTTCATGGCATGATATACGTAGTCAAAATCTCACTTTTACAATTCAGCTGTTTTCGGCATCAGTTCATGACATAAATTTGATTTAATCAGTTAATAGCCATGGAGAGTGCACAGTTCTTTGTGCACTCTGTAAAAGTGTATCCTAAATCCCCAAGTTCTGTTCTGTACTTCTCTTACACGCTCAAGTCTTCCCTCTGCTGTCTTTTCATTCCATCCCTTGTTTGGTCCGGCCATCTTTTAGGGGACATGGTGGTACCGATCTATTCGCTACAGCGGAGACCAGATCCTCATCAACACCACTCAGCTCTTTATGCATTTCATGTACAAGACACCCAACATGAATATGAAGCGTAAGTTTCCATCCTGATGTGATTTTTTTTTTTTCTCCTCCTGGTTATTTCATGCTTAAAAGTACAACAGACTTGAAATAGCACAAGTTCTCATAGTTATGCCTCTCATACAGTATGCACATGATGTTAGCGTAATTATATAAATTTAAATATAGCATTCAAATGCACAAGGAATTAGGATTTAACATTTTTAACTGTGGTGTTGATCCGCACATTCAAGAATTAAACTGCAGAGCAATTCATAAATTTTAAATCAGCCTGGTGATCATTTTTGTTTGTGTGTGTGCTTTGCCACGTCATTGTCAGCGTTTCCCACAGGAAATGTCAGTGAAGGTTTTGAGTCATTGAGGTCATGGAATATCTTCAAGTAGTAATGACTCACATACATATGATGTCAAAGTGTGAACCGCCAGCACAGGTTTGATTGTTTGGGATCTCCCCATCACATCGGAACTGCGAATTTTGGTTGAGGAATGTGATGTCTTCACTATTACACAAAACGTCTTTGACTTACTATTTGTAGATCTCATAAGAAACACTAGACAGAATGATGGTGGCTAATTAACCCTTAATACCTAAGTAAGTATTGTACATTTAATGTTCTATTTCTGTCAAAAATGGACATAAAGATAGACAAAAAGATTCACTTAATGAACTTATTTACATTCCGGCTCAGTTAAATGCACTTGCTTTTGACAGAATTTGTTAATATTAGGTCTTCAATGTAACCTTAAGTTATAACAGTTTGTAAATTTGAGTCCATAATTATACTCATAGTTAGTTGCTAGGTTTCCTTTTGCCAACAGCTGTTGCAGTTAGACACTCAACAGGGTATTGGGTGTTAATGAAAATTACCTCAAATAACAGACTTTTCGATCTTAGGTTTTAAGTGTGTCAATGGGGTCTTAATTTTTGACAGCATCTGTCTGTGGTGTGAGAGCTGAGAGAAAGCAAGAATTTCTTGCTCCAGATGAAATAACCAAATATAAAGGTGATTTTATTTGGCAAAAAAATCAACAATTGGAAATAGATTCAGCCCATGGACTGAGTATATTTTTGTCCAGTGTGGTTAAAATGGTTTGTTTGTTTTTTGTTTTCCCCCAGCTATTACATTTCCAGACTATGGTCAGTAATAAGACTGGACCCAAGTCAATTTCCGGAGTCGTCTCAGAGTTGCCTTTTCAATACAACAAATCAACTATTCATCGATCTTTTCCCACACTAATCTGATTCAGTTCTCATAATACCCTCTTAAAATGTAGAGTGCTCCATTTTTTGCAAATGTTACAAAAATTACGGTGATTATTAATGCAGCAATTACTAAGCAGCACTGAGTTTCCTTTCTCCTGGCCATCAGGTCACCGTGCTCCGGTCATTTAAAATAAATAGATTCTTGGTTCTTTGTAAATTTCTTTCGTCTTTCAAAACTTTGCCAACTTTCAACTTACAAGTGGCCTTTGTGACCTTCAGGGTTAGCCATGGTGCTGACAGCAGCTTTTGAGTTTGACCCTCGCAGCAATAAAGAAGCTACAATTCGCCCTACGGACAACATTGAAGTGCCACAGGTAGGAGCAGTAACTTGCATCACGTGTTCGTGCAAACGCATGCTTGACTGTGTTCTGTGTGCTTTTCACTTGCTGAAGACTAAACTTCAGCAGAAAGACCCACAAATAAGCAGCAGCTGAAGGAGCTGCTAAAGGCTTGGCAGAGCATGTCAAGGGAGGAATTTGGTGACGTTGTTCATGGGTTCCATACTTGTGGCAGCCATAGACTGCAAAGGATTTTCTTCCAAATATTGAATATGATCCTGAGAATTATAGTTATGTATGGTATGTATAGTTTGCCCAATTACTTTTGAGCCTCTGAAAATGGGGTGACAATGTATAAAACTGGCTGTATTTTCAAAACGGTTAAGGCCATATTGTTGTTCAACCCTGAGAGTCCGCACTTCAATCACATCTTAATTACTCCATTTCAAATCCACTGTGGTGACGTACAATGGTAAAATTATAAATATTGTGTCACTGTCCAAATACTTACAGACCTAACTGTACATTGACTCATATGTAGCTTTTGGTCTGCCTCTTGCAGTTGATCCGTGAGTTGGGAAATATCAACGTAAAGAAGAAGGAGCCTCCGTTCTGCTACCCCTACAGTCTGAAGGCCAGGGTCCTAGTTCTTGCTCACCTTGCACGCATGGAAGTTTCTGAGGATTTAGAGGAAGGTATGACATTTACAGACAAACATTAGACGCTGGACATGTATAATTTTCTGTAACTTTTCCAGTTTCATGTCTTTTCCAGTGAACAAAGATGTTTGGAAATGTCATGGGAATAGGGCTGGGTGATAGGGACAAAATCAATGTTGATATCTTTGACTGAATTCCTCTACTGATATTGTGACAAAATTGTAGGGATGGCTATTCATGTGTTCATAAGATACATGATACAAGAGGTTTTTGATTAAGTCATATAGTAATGTGGATTTGATGACCAAGCAGATTGAACAGTCTAATAAATTCAGAAAATTGCATCCCTTTATTGTAATTCAGCTTTTCAAAGCAGCAAATGACAACACTTATGCCATATTATGAAATTATGACAGCCAACATCCCAGCCCAGATGTAGTATCATTATGATATCGATATTATATCAATACATCGCTTAGATGTCCATGGGAATAGTTGGTTTCTTTTAGCAGCTTCACAGGTATCATATTTTATTGAATCTGAACCACAAATGATTGATGACAGTTGATCAAGTGTTTATTTTGTTGATTGCCTCAGTATGGATTAGGGCTGCCACGATTAATCGATTAGTCGCGACGATGTCGACAATCAAAATAGTCGGTGACTAATTTAGTAATCGACGTAATCATTATTTTTTTTTTTATTTTTTTTTTTTAGCTTTGTTTTTCCAGGTACAGCAGCATAGATTGTGACATAGATTGTGTAACAAAGCGAAGAGTTGCCACTCCGCTCTAGTTTCACTGGCTAACAGCAGCACACTGGCTTAGCTTGTCTATTCAGAGAAGAGGTTTCACTTTGGCTTATTTTTCAGTCTATGTTATCACATGCATACTACTGCTCATTCATTGGTAGCTGAATTGTTAGGTCTGTTTGAAAAGTAATTTTTTTAA
>OMLB01021123.1:8465-21580 GCA_900302555.1 Myripristis jacobus
TCGCCATCCAGCCCTGAGCCTGACCCTAGCAAACAGGGTAAGTATCACTTGTGCAATGAGATGCTGCACACACACACACACACACACACACACACACACACACACACAGTGACCTGTCTCAAAATGGCACACATGCTGCTCTCACCAGGGAAAGCTTAAACATGTCTTCATGTCGGGGACAGCTGTTTGAGGGACAGAAAGTAGTGTTTGTGTCTACTAAGCAACGTCTCTGTCAGCACAGCTTCGTGTCGTAGACTCCCGTCCTCAGGATTGGCAAACACAGATTAAAATGCCATAAAACCTGTCAACAACTACAGCACAACCTGACCACACACACAGTGGTTCAGTTGAAATACAAGATACTGCATGCACCATTTTATCAGACCATGCAGTTCATCTCAGCAGGAAAATTATCTAACATCATTATTATTTTAATGATCTGCATGAATCCCTCTGCTCATTATAGACTCTACAGACTCAGGATTTCCTCATGTCATTCTATGTTAAGCTCTATGCTGACTTAATCTTCAACAGTAGGCCTATAAAAAGTACAACACTGTGCCAAAGAACCTCCTCTAGCTGTCTAAACCCTGGTTTGCCCATCACTGCTGTCACTCCTCACCTGAGTCCAGATGGAGCAGCAGCAGCTGTGTGGTTCAAGCACAGCGCTGGTGCTGGAAGACCAGCAGCATTATTTTCACACATTATCATCCTGTTCTGCAGTGTTCAATGGGCTGATGTGTGCATGAGAACCTATTTCCCACATATTATTCACTAACCTAGAACTCTGTGCTGTTTACAGATGACACCCAATCCTGTCCCAGCTCTAATGAGTCACCTTTGACCCCCAGCCCCCTCCCAACACCCACACTGACCTCAGCAGACGCAGAGTGTCCCCTCCTGCCCTCCCTCAGCACGCCTTTGGCATCCTCTCCTTCCCCTTCCCCTGCCCTCAGCATCCCCCCTGGGGATCCAACAGTGGCTGGCCCTGCTGACACCCCGTCCCCGGCCCCCAGCCCCTCTTCAGGAGAGTCTGAGGAGGAGAAAGCCAAGAAACTTCTCTATTGCTCCTTGTGCAAAGTAGCTGTTAATTCCCTTTCTCAGCTGGAGGCACATAACAAAGGTAAGGCTCCCATTCCAATGAAGAACCAGTGGATATGAATCCTATGGGCACAATTTGTTTCTGCACGGTTATTCATGAGCACATCAGGAGCACATCTTGAGGGAGGAAGACCTTTTGAGACTACATTTTACAGTTTACACCGTCAGAAGCAATTTCAGAAACCTTGGACCATGGCTCTTTAGCAGGAACACTGCAGTATTTATTTGAGAACGAACCTAGGTGCATTACTGCCACTTAGTGGTGAGAATATTGGATTGAAATCTATGCTTAACCTACGCTAAAGATTTTCACATTTTTTTTCACATCATTACAGGAATTAGGACTGGATGATATGTCCATATTAGATCAATATTGTGATATGACACTAGATATCATCTGGGAGTTTGTAATATGAAGATATGGTCTAAGTGTTATCTTTGCCTGTTGTTAAAGGCAGCATCATCATAGCTCGAGGCAATTTTCTGAACTTATTAGACTTTTCCAGATATTCTGTTATTTACGTGTCCTGCTTGGTCATCATATCCACATGACTAATGGTTGTTTATCAGAACTACCTGTGTGTAAGTATCTTATGAAAGCTCCAACAAGTTATCCTTTCAGTGTCATCTCAATATTGATATTGTGGTATTTGGTCCAAGACATTATGATATTTTACTTTGCCCATATCACCCAGCCCTAATTCTGGTTGTGTAACTACCCTCTCTTATACTGTGTTATTAGCAAAAGAGTTGTGGGAAAAAAATCTTTGATGCTAAAGGGCTATATTTTGCTAATAGTGTTACAATATTATCCATAGTTATTGCTTTCCAAGTTTAGCTTTTGTTGTCAAGATTTTCCCAAAATGCACTTGTACTATATTGGCTTCAGTTAACAACCTGGATTAAATGTTTTAATTTATCGTTCCTAGGTACCAAACACAAAACAATTCTGGAGGCGCGGAGTGGATTGGGACCTATCAAAGCTTACCCACGTCTGGGTCCTAAACCCAGCCCAGAGCAGGGAGGGGCGCTGTCCTCTGACCTTAATACTCAGGAACGCACCTTCCACTGTGAGATTTGCAATGTTAGGGTCAACTCAGAGCTGCAGCTTAAACAGGTGAGAAGTCCACAGAATCATAACAGTGATTAATGAATATTGAGCTATTAATATCATCAAACTGAAAGCCCTGCACTGATGCCCTTACAATCTCAATATGTACCTCTGCCCCTCATTTTCTCATTTATACTATAGCATATATCTAGTCGGAGGCATCGGGATGGAGTTGCAGGGAAACCCAATCCTCTTCTCAGTCGGCACAAGAAACGCACAGACTTTATGGTATACATACTCAATATTTCCCTCTCTATTAGCATTAACCTTCTTTCTTTATATTCTTTAAGATAATAAGAATTACTCATGTTTCAGAATTATTTTAGATTTTTTTTCTCTCTGTCTTCTTTCCTTAATATCTATTTCTGACATTTGTTTCAGTCTTCCCTGACTTTCTCAAAGGAAGTTCCAAAAACTCTGGGCGCTGGACTCTTACCAAATCCTTTGGCTGTTGCTGCAGCAATGGCAGCTGCGGCCTCATCAAATCAACTGGCACTACGTGCTCCTGGCCCGACCTCCCACCCTCACCCCCATCATCATCTCCTACAGGGCACGCCCCTCAGCCTGTTACGGCCCGCCCCTGGGCCAATTCGCACCACACACGGGCCAATCCTCTTCACTCCATACTGATGGTGATAGAATGAGGACAATCAGGAAGAAGCACACTGTGAAGCAGTGGTCTGTAACCATGTGCATCTGTAGTTGCTGTTTTGTTATAATGAAAACCCACATACACGACTCTCTGCTGCACACGGCTGCAGACCACTGCTGTGATGTAAACAGGGAGAACCAGTGATAATCAATAAATTTCAGACATTTTACAGATGTAAGACTGTATGCCCTTCCACATTTCCCAGTTTCACTTTCATCACTTAGCTATCTGCCAGCTATTGGATGGACTCTCTGCAGTTGGTCTGAAAAGGAATTAAAGGTGCACCACAGCCATTGTTGTCTTCCTGTCAAGCATGGACTTCCTCAAAAATCCTCCAATCTGCAACTGACTAAATATCTTCATCTAATATATACTCCATTTAACTCATTCAAAGCCCTACCTCTTTCATCTTTTTTCCTGTGTCCAGCTCATCTCTGCAGTGGTTCCCTACATACCCAAAGCATCAATCAAAAACATGCCAACTGGGTTAGACATAGTAGCTGCCTCTGATGTTGACTGGTATCATACTGTAGCTGTCACAGTATAGTGGATCTTACAACTGCTTAGCTCTGTTTTGTGGCCTGAATACCATAAGGCACTGATAATTTCAGTATCTAAACTGTTGTTTGAGTTTCTAGACTTGGTACTGTATCCTCCCTGCAGCTCCGGGCACAGGTTTCTTGATACTGCACTGTAAGTCTCAAGGTTCAGAGTATGACTATCTAATCAAGAAATGACAGGTGAAGGATACTGGTTTATATTAATCTCTGTGCAAGAGGAAGAGAGAGTTGGTGGAGAACAGCAGGAGGTCAAAAAATACCCTGTGGCTTTAAGCAGACATTTACTGATGCATGTATGCACAAAAACGATCCCATTCATCATATGATTAATACACAATTGGGATTGCAAGGGGGATTTAATTGCTGCTGGGGCTCCATGCAGCTATCAACATTTAGGGCCACGATCATAGGGTGGAAGAGAAGACGTGAAGAAACAAATGAAATGGACAAACCGAGCTGAGTATATTTCTCTGTTGACAACCAAGATGTAACTGCCACTAGTCGAATCATTCTCCTAAGCATTCCTCAAATTTCTCCTCTAATGGTCACTGACAACAAACATTGCCAGTATACTAAAGATAAACGTCTGACAAAGCACATGAGCAAATATAATGCTTCCATGGTGATTATTCTACACGTAAATGACTTTCAAGACATTAAAATGCTGAGTCACCTCTTTTTTTCATCCGCACATTAACTGCACAGTTCAACAAAAGGCCTTAGTGTCTTAATGGGAACGTTCCAACACTGTGAGCACACAGGGACGATGACAGCGCTGCAGGTATTTGCAGTGACATTAACACACATTTTGATTATACATATTTTTGTTTTGACAGCAGTGAGCCCATATAGCAGGAGTGTGGAAAACACTGGGATGAAAGACACCAGCATATGTTAAAGAGGGAAGAATAAGGACCACGCACACAAATGTGTTTCACTTTCATGAGTACATCACAAGCAGTGATGAATAGATGTATGCAAAAAAAAAAAAAAAAAAAAAAAGACAACATTTTTTTTTAATAGTATTATAGGCGTGTAGCGGGACAAATGATGACTTTCCGAACAGGGAAATGACCTGACTTTGTTGTGTTTATCTGCTCAGCCTCGTGTACTCCAGCCCTCCCTGACTCTTGAACTAATCCAGTGAACACTGTTGTGACGGGTGTGGTGGCCTGATGTCATTTAACTCTTATAGTTTGTGAAATATTAGGGGGGGTTTTAGGAAATGGGAACTGTAGCAATACTTACAGCACTTCCTGCTAACTTCTCGAACTGCAATAAAAAAAGGGGAAATACTAAAGAATAAATAGTTATTTAGGGAAAAGTGTACTGAATTATTATTGTATATGTAGATTATTATTTAAAAAAAGTGAGAGAAAAGACATAACTGTTGGAGCTTCCTTATTGTTGAATAAATAAATTAAATAAATTGTATATAAAATCATTAAACTAAACGTTTATGGTTGTAATCAATGTTGCTTGGTAATTTCATCATAAATTTTATTCCATTTTGCATTTTGTAGTGATTACCACTGGTTATGTTTACTATTCTGTGATACACTCTACATATAGGCCTATGCAAGTTTTACATCACACAAGAAATAATCCAAACATCTGATCTGGTCCACGTGCTCTACCCAAATACATAATGTTTAAATATACAGACATAACTGATTTGCTAAAAATAAATATGTGTATATTTACCCTGAGGCGTTAAAACAACTTGTGAGTAGAGGTTGAGTTAATGTTGTGGTGTGTGTGTGTGTGTGTGTGTGGTGGTTGGGGTTTTATTTCCTGACCTAATTATTTAGGTCAGGACATAAAAAAATCTCTCCTCCTGAAATGAGAGGCAGCTTTCACTAACAGAAAAAACAAAAAGAAATAATTTACATGTCATATGACAACACCACTTTGGTAATAAAGGAAGTGCTTTGCATGAAATACCAACACAGACCCAAGCACACAGAGCCTCACATCAGCACGCAATCAAAACACGGAGTGGAAGAATAACTTTGAGGTGAGAAATAGATCAATATTTCACTATTTTTTCTTTACAAGGGATGATACTTGCCTGTTGGGTTATGGTGTAAATAAAATGAAACAATGTAGTCAAAACTGGTTATTTTTAAGTTTGAGTGAGGATTTTTTTTTCTTATATCTGATCAATCATATCTATATTAAGATAAAATGTATGATCATTGAAATCTTTGTCCAACATATCAAAGATTGAGTGCCACAAAACTAAATGCAGGACTCAGATATACTTTTTAAGACTGGGTGATGTTAAAATAAACAGCAGCATGACACCAATTTCTATTTGACTTCATAACTCACTCGAAGGCATAGGCTATAGTAGCTATAAATCTTCCTGATTCAATTGAAAATGAAATTTGGAGTATGCTTGAGTAGCCTATAAGCATAGTTTGATTCAGCATTAACTAGGGTAACAACTTCAGGTGAATTTTTGCTTCAGTGATATTTATTATAGAAGCCACTGCAACTTCGCTTTTTCAGAAACTGTGTTAGATGATCCTGAAACTAGAAAATCTTTCCAGAATGTCGTAATGATAAAACATGGCCATACAAATAAAATGTAGCCTAATAATACACTCGTGCTCAGAAATGACCAAATGTCACATCATTAAATATGGACTACTGAACGTCTACACACACCTCTTACTGAAAATAAGGTGCCCACTTGTTCAAAAGGAAGTGGCCCAGCATGCAGAGCAGCAATAATCAACCACTTCTGCACCCTGTGGTGTCATAGTTTCTAAACTTAGCTTTCAAGTACTTTCATCTGTGCAACTTCTGCTGCATTTCAAATAAGTCATTCCACTGTATTTTTTAATCAGAATGCTGCTGAACTCCACACGCTTCTCGGAGAATGACTCCCTCTCCTGCTACAGCCCCTCGGTGGTGGGCTACCGCTACTTCGCCGTGCTGTGGGGCTGCGCCGTGACCGTCACTGGCACGGTGGGGAACGTGATGACCATCCTGGCCTTTGCCTTGGACTCTCGTCTGAGGACTCGCTTCAACGTGCTGATTATCAACCTGGCAGCAGCTGACCTCCTGTACTGCACCGTCCTGCAGCCCGTCTCAGCTGACTCCTACCTGCACCTCCGATGGCGCGGTGGCCAACTCTGGTGCCGCACCTTTGGCCTGCTCCTCTTCCTCTCCAACTCTGTCTCCATCATCACCCTGTGCCTGATAGCAGTGAGCCGATACCTCCTGGTGGCGAGGAGGGCCGTGTTTGACCGTGTCTTCTCCGGTCGTGGCCTCGCTCTCCTCCTGCCCTCCACCTGGGCGCTCGGCTTGGCCAGCTTTGGCCCGCTCTGGCCCGTCTACGTGTTTGTGCCACAGGTGTGCACATGCAGCTTCCACCGGACCGAGGGTCGCCCCTACAGCACCATCCTCCTCTTTTTCTACTTTTTTATCGGCCTGGGCTGCGTCGGATTGTTCTACCTGCTCATTTACAGACGCGTCCGGATCGCATCGCGGGCTCTGCTCCGCTACAGGCTCAGCCGCCGCTCCTCAAGGAAGAGGCCAGCATCATCTGTGCAAGGCACCGAGGACAGCGGCGTGAGCAGCGCCATGGCCGACACGTGTAGCTGTGAGATGACCAGCCAGGTGGACCCAGACAAGGGTGAAATCACATCGGAAAAGTCTACAGCTGACACTCAGACGCCCGCACATTCTGTCCCCAGCTCTACTCAAGCTCCACATCCATCAGGGACGGGGCAGCCACCCCCGGCCACACCTGCGGCCTCCTCCTCCTCCAAGCCCCCGGCCCCAGGTGGAGATGATGGGGAATTTAAACGCGTGACGCGAATGTGCTTCACCGTTTTCCTGTGTTTTGTGTTCTGCTTTGCCCCATTCTTGCTGATCAACATAGCCGACAAGCACAATCGGGCTCCTCAGGCGCTGCACATGTTCAGTGCAAACCTCACATGGCTCAACAGCTGCATCAACCCGCTGCTCTACGCGGTCATGAACCGCCAGTTCCGCCAGGCCTATATCCTCCTGCTCACCAGAGCTGCGGCACCCTTCACCTGCCGCGGCTCATGAGCTCACTGAGAACTGTAATGTTTCTCGCCATAAAACTGTGTGATCCTCAGGAAAGGGCACACAGATTGTGCCAGTGCTGCTTAAAATCACCACCAACCCCTCAGTTACCCTTTTGTGCTATTTGTGGAAAGCTTTATTTCTGGGCAACCAAATGTACACACGTACTAAGTATATTTTCAAGCGATTTTTAACAGTGATAAGCCTTCAATAATCACTGGGTGTCACAAAAGGTGGTAAACTGCAACATAAATTAACTAAATATAAACAGATATAAATAAAAGCATTTCATCTTTTTTTTAATTTATAAATATTTCTGCCTGTTCTTTCTCTCAGGCTCTCTGTTATCACCATGGTATCATTTAGGGATTTCCCTGAGAAAGCTAATAAAAGCTTTTATAATGTATTTACATTTATTAGGGCCCTCGTCTCTGGAAGAGGGCCCTATTGTTTCGGTACCGTTTCTTTCTTCCTATTATTACGTGCCATTCACCCTTGATTTGTCCCCCTAAACACTCTCAAAAACTCATCAAATTCAGCACACACCTCCAGGTCTGGCGAAAAGTTGATAAAATGGACAAACGGACCCCCTAAGTGCAAAAATTGGCTCGCTAGCGCCACCTAGGCACGCAAAACCTGACCCACGGGCCCACAGGAATGCGATTTTTCGCTTTACAAGAAATCTATAGGCTCCGAGGCCGTAAACTGCCATAGCTCAAAAACAGTAGAAGATGGAAAAAAACTTGTAATTACGAGATTTGTAGATCAAGGTCTTGTGACACATTTAAACTTTTAATCAAGTCTGTAACTCAAACTATGTTGGAACGGTGCCACCTCAAACAGGGGTGGGTTTTCTCCATTTCTCCATTGGATTGAATGAGGATTTTTCTGTCTGCCTGCATTTTGATCAGACAGTGACTCAGCTGCCAGTACTCATGTCAAGCACACACTAGGACATCCTGGGCCTTTCAAAATAAAAGCCCCAGGCTCTTTCAAAATAAAAGCTCTTATTTTCACAGATGCAGTACTCATGTCCGTCACACTTTGACCTGATGACTGGGACCTCCTCGGCCTTTCAAAATAAAAGCCTCGAATTCTTTCTCCATTGGATTGAATGAGGCTTTGTCTGTCTGCCTGCATTTTGGTCTGACCGTGACACAGCTGCCAGTACTCATGTCAAGCACACACTAGGACGTCCTGGGCCTTTCAAAATAAAAGCCCCCGGCTCTTTCAAAATAAAAGCGCCGAAAAACACCCTCAAAACCGGATCGGACGGACGAATTGCCCGCGCTTCGACGTGCGCGCCGTCCCCGACATGCATGGGGGGGCGAAGGCCCGTCCAACGCTGCTTGCAGCTTCAATTTCTGTTTATTCCCGTTAATTTCTGAAAATTCCCATGTAAATTTTCCAACTTTGAAAATTGCAACACTAACAGTAACAGAAGTGAATGTAATTGGTTACTAAATCTCTGACTGTATACATAATGTAGTATTGAGACTGCATTTCCTGGGGCGCAGTTCAGTATCCTAGCCCTACAGGCAATGCAACAGAGTTGATATTTCAAATTTGATAGAACAGTTTGTCTGTTACCTCCTTCTACTCTTAGGCCCTAGATTCATGTGTCACTTCAAGTTGGTATGTAAACAAGTTTAAGTGATGGGGAGCCCTGTTTTCTTTGGAAATAAGCTTAACTAATCATATGTTGCATGATATATGCCAAATGCAAATTTATCATTAACCATCAAATAACAGTTTCACCTCAGTGAACTGAACCTCACAAACCTTTTTTTCTTTTTTCTTTTTTTTTTTTTTTTGGATCAAACTGTAATGGAAAAGATTAGACAGCCCTGGGCAAGCTGCAAGGATTCTTTTCTTGGATAGTTCCAGCGATTTCATCAAGGTCCTCTGGCCACTGGCCAACATTCCTGATGTTACTTCCAACATTTTTTGGCATTGATTAAAGCTCAGGTATACACAATTAAGCCACTTCTGTTGGCACAAGGGAAACCTAATCCCAAAGCCAATGGCCTGTCTACCCTGTGGTAACACCTATTAAAAATAGACTCACAGTCTAACTGTTCTCAGGTAGGCTACAAGGACATTGAAGGAAACCCTGTATGACATCCATAAACAAACACAGACATAACAGCCACACTAGCTGATATGGCACCAGTTTAGAAAAGGTTTCTTTTTGTCAGTTGGTAAAAATGATGTGAAAATATTTCCAGTGCCTATGTGACGTGACGCCTACACTCAGTGGCGATTGTCAGAAGTAACTGTGAGGCTCTTTCACAAAATCATCCTTGCGTATTAAAGGGGAGACATCACTGTTTTATTCTGAAGTGCCGAGAGTGGTCTTAACCCTGACAGATAGGATAGGATTTGATTTGCCATGGAAACAGCCTGCCTGTGAGTGTGAGGTATGATGGGTCATCTGCACAGTAAAATCAATAAAGAGGTTCTTAGCTGTAACTGGAGTAGGACTTGTGGTACAGCATAGAGTGACGTCACCACTTTATTCAAATGTCTACCTGTTTGTGAAAACATAGAGCCATTCCTTTTTCCACTGGCAGGTATCAGTTGTTAAAGGACCATACCAGTGATTTTGGATGTTTAGCGTAATATCTACAGTCATACTTTAGAACTATCATTTTCCTACCTTTCATCCAGCCATTGGTTTCCATTGATTCCACTATGATATAAAAAGGAACTTTCAGAGGTGTACCCCCCTCTGGTCTATACATCTCTGCCTCTGGTGTATTATTTTCATCGCCATCGGGGAGAAAAATGTATCCCCCTCATAGTGATTTATGCTCCGTTGCCCATAGTGCATAGAGTTTAGCTTCCCAGCTAAACTCTGGCAAGGGCTATGGGGGAGAATTTAGGGGAAAAGGGACCAACAGCGTCACCTGTGGAATGTTGCCCCAGGAATTAAGGTCTAACCTTTTAACATTTGATGTTAATGTTGACAAGGCGCACAGACTTGTTACTGAAAGGACCGAGACCAAATATTTTATTGAAATAAATTCAAGGAAATGCAGGAGCTGTCAGGGTTTTCAAAGGACTCAGTTGCAGAAATGAACAGACAGGAGGCAGAATAAAGTCAATGCAGTCTTTACTGAGAGAAATCCAAAATCAGAGCAAGGTCAATACCAGGAGGTCAGTCACCACAGAGCAAACAAGGCAGGCAAGGGCGAGGCAAAAAAGTATCCACTTAACAGGCAGTCAAAACCTTCAGAGTCCAGGGCATGCAGGTAAGTTGGTAGCAGGTTCAGACTGGAACAGAGAACAGGATTACTGAGACAAACTGGCAAAAGGTAAAGTTCAAACTGACTGGCATATAAAGGCTTCACAGTAATTAGAGCAACAGGCAGCAGGTGAGTAGCAACAGGTCAGTAGCAGACAATTTGCTGTAGATCAGCCAATCACTGATTCTGTGGAATGCAAGGTCTATAGGACAGGACTGCTGACAGGAGCTGGAGCTGCCAAGGAAAAGAAAGGAAAGGACTAATGGTTAAAATAACCACAAAAACCAATATGAGGGATAAAATTATTACTTTATTGTAGTTACACTTAAAAGGCCTAAACACTATTAAAATTATCATAGTCTGAAATGAATAAAACCACTCCAACCCAAAACAAAACTAAGAAAGAGCTGAGGCCACCAGTGGAGAGGCAGACTACACCAGGGAGTGCTCAGGGGTGCTACCACATACCCACCTCACATGTGACACTGCAATCCTCACAGCAAATTAATGGTGCAAACTATTTGTGTACCAGTGCTCTTACTCACAAAATAACAAGTGTGGGGACCTCACCATGGGTGCCTAACCTCCCAACGAGATGACACTTTGCTCACTGAAAGGAAAAGGACTAATACAAAAACAAAAAAGATAACCAATAACCCAACAAGTAAATAAGCATGTAATAACAAGTAAACAGTAAACCAAGTAATCCCGGTTGGTTTAACAAAAAGGTCTGACAAACATAACCAAATAAACAAGGCAAAAACAAAAACAGAAGCAAAACAAAAACACAGTAAATGCAAAACAGAGGCAAAACAGCAGCAGGTGAACCACCTTTGGGGCACTAAGATGCAAACACTCAACGAGGTGGAGCTAGACAGCTTGACGGCGTTCAAATAGAACTAACTCAGCTCACCAAAACAGCAACCACAGGAGTAAGGCCAGGAGCTGAGGCTTAATTCAGGCCAACAGGTGCCTTATATACTATGGTCCTGATGAGGGAATTGGCTGAGGGAAGGAGTCACACTTGGGGCTGCGTTCACCACCACCACACCACCCACTGTTCACCTCTGTGGAAGCATTCCCCACCACATATGGATAATACAGTTCTGATTTGAGCTTTGAGAGAGGCTCAGTCTCTCCTGTTTTAGTTTATTTTAGTTTTTGCCAGTCTCCCCACAGTTTCTCTTTTCCTCTCTTTCCTTTCTACTGTCAGCTATGACTGTGATGTTTTCTGTGCTAGTAATCCATTCTCCTCTGTGTGTGTGAGTGGTTGTGTCTTTGTCTGTTGCTTGGATGTTACTACCATTTTGAGGCCGGCGCCCTGGCTCTGTCCCTGTGCCCTGCTGTACCTGGTCCCACTTCCACTGCTGGCCCTGCTTACTCCCGTGCCCTCCACGGCCACAAGCTTAGCTCCATTAATACATTTACGCACCAGATTGTTTGTCTTGGTCTCACTAATGTTCTCCCCCTTCCTCCCCCATCTTTGGTGTATGTATGTCTCGTATGCGTGAGTTGCATGCCCTGTATGAGTGGGACTATCTTCCGCTCAGGTTCCCCCGTGTTGTCCTCTGCGTCATTGCCATCCCCCTCATCCTGGCTGCTGCAGCTGCTCTGTGGCTGGTCTTTGCCCTGTGTCTGTCTGCTGTCTCAGCAGAGACCTCCTGCTGCTTCTGTTGCCATATTGTGTGCTACTGTGTTTTCTTGCATTTGTTTTATGACTGTAATGTTTGTAATTTGGCTTGCATTTGAACTAGAGACATGACATGGTGTCTAGGCTCTGTGATGATGCAGTAAATGGACCAGGGATTGCCTCCTTCCCTGCTTGGACATCTGCAGAGATGTAGTCTATACAGGCCCACTGTGGTTCTGATTTATTCTCATTATAAAAATATGTTAGTGTTTAATCTTTCATTCCAATTGTCCCAAAAGAGAGTGTGATAGTGGGCATGGCCTGTCACAAAAACGTGCATAACTCCAGTAACAGAAATGCTCCCTAAATTAAACACACACATAACTGTATAACATTTGAATTTACTAACCCTCCTATTATGTTTGGGGTCAATTTGACCCCAGCCAATGTTTAACGTCTCTCAATGAATGATTAACATCATTTTTTTTGCTTCATATTTAATGAGTGTTCCTAATGTAATGGGCACTACTGGGTAAACATGAAATTCACATGATGATATGTTTTCAATGTCCTGTTCACACTTTGTAACGCATTGGTTATAAATAACAAAAATCTGTACTTAGAAATAATATAAAGCCATTAAAACACCAAAAATTAATATTTCTTTCCAATTTCAGATCAATCAGTGAGATTTTATGGTGATTTGCATATTTTTCCATTGTCGCGTAATAGGAATACTGAATGTATA
>OMLB01021124.1:8278-18596 GCA_900302555.1 Myripristis jacobus
ATGAATTGTTCTGTTGATTTATTGATTTAGTTTAATACAGTGAGATTTAAAAAACAAACGGGAACAAAACAGGAACTCGCAGCCAGGAAAACAAACTTCACCTTTGCGATTTCTAAAACGGCCTCCTCCTCTTCATCTACAGTAAGATCAGTTGCTCCTTTTATCAAACACTGCTTTAGCTGTGACACCGCATCCGAGCTTTAGGCAACACTGGAGGCCTTCATGTGGATTGGAGGAAATGCACATTATAATTCTACACTTGGCTAAGATTTGCAGCCCACAATAAGGACTCTTCCTTTCTCGATATGCTCTTGTTGGCTGGAGCTGAAAGGAACCCAATTAACCCAAGTTAGACACAGAGCAACTCTTCCAGCAGTACTCCTCTATAGCACTCAGGAGATCACACTCTACTATTAAAGTGCATACACTAGGATGCTCCACACTTTTCTAATTGAAACCTCTGGGACTGACTTTTGAGCTTTAGAAAAGGCATATAAATGTTAGGGAAGAGACAAAAAGCTCAAAGGATCAGGCTCTCGTCCGTGTTAAAAACAATATGAGGCGGTAGGAGAGAAATGAGTCAGACAGCTCCACCGGTTCGCCGACTAACAAACATGTGTTTTTTCACTCTCGCTTCATGTGACATGTTTTCAAAACGATTGCAGGCCTAATAATACATCCATAACACACTGTTTACAGACGTGGAGTTGTACTGAACTTCAAGTTAATGGTTGGAATTGATCGCGCTAATATCGTGACACATCATCAGTTCTGTAAATATTTATGCGTCAAATATTTACAGCATGTACATTTACTGCACTCTCCACTGGACATTATTCATGCCGCGGTGACAACTTTCCTCCAACAACTCAATTTAGTCATTTGAGCCTTGTCCAACTAAACTCCACATCACTTATTCTGTCCACACACACGCAGACAAGCACACACACACACACACACACACACACACACACACACACACACACATGCACACACACACACAAAATAAGGCACCAAGGGATTACGCAAAAGAACATTTGTCAAATTAAGTGAAACCTGTGCTATTGATTTCTTCTAACCAAGGTAAATGAAAGAGAATTAATTAAAGAGGATTAATGTATAAATGAGAACCAGGCAGAAACATTTCCTAGGGAGATGATAATGACCCACAGGGCAGATGAAAGCCCCCGCTCTCTTTCTAACCACAAGATGACACTCAACAACACACTGGCTCCGGCTCAGGGAATAGCTAACAGCAGCTTATGGTCGGACCTCATGGCACATAGTGGTAACTCTCACAAATCACCTCATAATTAGCAGAACCTCCACAAGAGCCCTTGGACTGTTTAGGATCAAGACTAAACTTGACTTAAAAAAAAAAAAAAATTAAAATATATATATACATTTATTTATTTGATTTTTTATTGGCGCATCACATCATGCAGTTACATTTCTATAATCACGTAACCTTGAACAGCCAAATAATCTTGCAAGTTCAATTTTATTTTATTGTAGTGTAAGTAGATGTTAGTGTGCCAGAGTTAGTAAGAATACTTATTTTTCATCCCTTTTGTTCCTGCCAAAACTGTTATGGGGGCCCACAACAGAGCTGGACCAATCAGCATCCTTTGAGGAACTGTGGGCGGGGCTTAGGACAGCGAGAGGTTACAACAAGTTGAATTAGAGAGCAGAAGCAACAGGACATCAGTGTGGGTTTTTCCTCACTAAAACAACATGTGAACAAGCCAGCAGTATGCTGACTGACATGCTTGCTCACTTTCCCCAGCACAGGTGCTCCGATTTGTATCGCTCCTTTGTCTGATTTGGTGTTGGCTAATGACTGGCAGATGGTTGAGCCTATCACCTGCTACGTTTTTTTTTTTTGTTTGTTTGTTTGTTTGTTTGTTTTTTTTATTTCTTCCTGTGGCTCTTTTTCCAGATGGTTTGAATCTAACAGCTCAGACTCTTGAAGTGAACAACACAAACAAAATCAGACTGTGGCTGTGCCAGGCTACTCAAACCAAATAATAAATATTATAATATGGGCTATTATTAACTTGGGAAGTGATTTGAATTGCAGCAGTTATGCATTTATCCACTAAGCAAAATTCCCAGTGGCTGATTGAAGTGAGGACAAAAAAAAAAAATGGTACTCTGTGAGTTATTCTGATGATGAGAACTATGTAGACCCAGCCATTAAATTAAAGTATAGCGGCTGGACTTTCACTGAAAATGTTAAATCAAACAGCTCAAACAGCAAACACTTGAGGTTTAGTGCCTCCTCCAAGTCCGTCCCATCCTCATGCGCGTGAGAAAACAGCCCCAGGAGCAACCCGGAAGGACAGATTTTTTTTTCTTCTCTCATTGCGTTTAGACTGGATCAAACCTAGAGTGTATAATGATGATGTGTCAACACTGTGCAGGAAAAAAGTTGCCTACACAAGCTTTTAGTGCTTATACCATGTTTTTTTTTTTTTTTTTTTTTTTTTTTTGTCATTTAAGCCTAAACGGTCCTCAGTTCAAACAACCCCCCAGCGATTTTGCATAGTGCACCTTTAATATTGCATGGCTGGCCTTGCTGCTCAAATGGTGTGACTACTACTATCACAAAATTATATGCAAATGAATGTGGGAGAGTGTATGAGTGTCAAATTAAATGCAGTGGTTGTCAGTCAGGGTGAATGCTAAACCACTGCCTGTCCATAAGATTAAATAAAAGGGGGAATGCTACCTCTCAGTTGAGGGAAGTTAACAGCAGTGCAGAAAGAATAGGAGAAATCTTTAATTATTGTTGTATTATGTGGTAGGTTTATGTTAATAGCGTGTAATCTCAACCCTGCAAATCAGGTCCATTCTCTAAAAAGGCAGGGGATTGCTGGTATTATGGCAATGAGGTTAATTCCACTAAAACCTGCATGCAACCCTCAGCGCAAAGTTGAAATTAATCTGATGCCCACTGAGCCATTATGATAAATCTTCTGATATCAAAACTTAAGTAAACAGTCATTGTTTGTGTATTCTTACAGAGTAATGATGAGCTGACATGATCAAGCAAGAAATCCAATAGAGTCCAGTGAGAGTGTTTTATACTAAAGACTATACTAACTTTTTTTGGAAGAATTCAAAACAGTGTTTGACTTTTATTAAATCAGATAACATATCGGATTTGTTCCACAATACAAGAAGTTTTGTCTGGACTCAGTGTTCACAGACAGCACCAAGATCGACGTTTATTATAGTATTTTAGCCGAACATGTTATGTCCAAACAAGCACAAGAGAAAAATCCCTCTATTACCCAACCTCCGATATTTATCTTCCTAATGTTTAAAAGGTGCAGAACGCCTCACAAATCGAACGCTGTCGACAGGAGCCGCGTTGGAAGAGAATCGATTAATGTCATATGCACGGCTCTGTGCTTTCACATTGTAAACGGATTTTTATGCCGTAAAGTCGGGGAATTATAAACATATCTGGCATTGTTGTAGTAATAAACATCTCATTTCTCAAGGGCTGCAGTCTGCCAGCTCACACATAACTCTGAAAGGTAAGGAAAGTCTGCAAAAACATCACTTATTTCATTCATCATGTCACATTTTTTTAGCCAAACAGAATTATGTATTTGTCACTAAGTCAAAAAAGAAAGTTTGTTGATAACATTGGAAGTTTCTCAGTATTTGTTATGTCTGCTGTCTGTCTGGTATAGACTCTACAGCTTTTTGCAGAAGTTGAGGATTCACATTATTCCAGCGCTGCCTTACAACATCCCAGAGAGCCTTGTAATGTTACAGCATGTCTCACCTTTTCCCTTTTCCAATCTTCCCAAACACGCTCAGCACCGGTGGGACTGAGGTCTGGCTATTGTGCCGGGAAAGCCGAGCAAGTCAGCACCCCTATGCATGTTTAGACTCACTGTCCTGCTGAAAAATTAATCCTCCTGCACACAATTTGAAGCCAGAGCACAGAGTGGTACTTCTTGGTCGATGTGTAGCTGATCCTGTGTGATTCACCGGCACCAGAACAGACAAAAAACATCCCCACACCTGAGTATTTCCACCACCATGTGTGACTGTTTGCTCGCTCTCTTCTTACATAAACTCTGCAAAACTTTGACTCATCTGTAAAAACAAACTTTCTTCCCGTCCTCAGCATTGAAATTGTGGTATTATCTGAGGCGTGTGGAAACTGCTGCTCTGCCATTAAAGCTGTGGTTTGTCGCCTTTTGTCATTTTCCCTAACCAAAGCAGTTCAGCTCAGCACGCCTCTTTGTTCAGCTGGTTTTGCACATTGGATGCGGATGCTGTTGTGTCTCATGAAGGTGTCAGCTTGATACATTTGTCCTCAGACGGTCCGGTCACTTTCACTCTGCCTGGTCTTGCTTTGGATGAGAATTACTTGATTTGTGAAAACCTCTCGAGTGTACACTGTCCTGCTCCCTTAAAAACTGTCAATTTAGCTGCGGTTTTGTGCTGGCATAGATTTTCAGCACTCAGGAGAACAATTTGGTCCTGAACCGCTTCACTAAGCTCTTTCGATATTGTTACGAACAACTGGAAAATATTTGTCAGTGGGAGTCCTTTTTAAAAGTTAAAGCACTAACAGAAGTGGCAATAATGGGTAGGGGTGCAAATTAATTTAGCCAGTATCCTTTATTAGGGATCAAAATGTTACATATAAATCTATTTGTATCAGTTGTAAATGTGGTCTTGAATACAGTGTCATTACATGATACTTTACACATCAACTGAGCCAAAAAACAACAACAACAACAACAACAACAGTGCATAGTAGTGGCCATGAACCCTCCTGTATTTACATGCATGTCAAATTTAAATAAATACATTTCAAAGTGTCTGGAAAGTGTTGTACTTTTTCCTTCCATACATTTGGCTCATGTGGTCAACTGTGCTGTAAATAATTTCCCAGAATGTGAGGGAGGAAAATCAATGGAGACTTGAGCAAATTGAGTTTGCTGCCCAGTTGAAAAACTTCAAGCTCAAAGATCCATCGCACCAACACAGCTAGATCATGCTGTCAGCCTCAGTTCTCAGAGCAGCAGATTGAGGTTTGGGCAGGAGTCACGCTAAGCAACAGAAATAAAACCCAGACTGGGGGAAGAGCAGGTTTTGACACATATAGCACTGTCAGTCCTTCCAGCATTTCCTCTTCTTCCTCTCCTTTTTTTTTCTTCCTGTAACCGTTGTGACAAAAAATGTCAATTTCATGGTGTCTTTCCAGCACAATTTCATGGCATTCTCGGTGTTCATTAGCAAGACATGAACTGCAAGTCAAATAAAAGTTGACAAGTGGTTTTATTTAATTAATTGTTTACTGTGGTAAAATTGTAATTATTTCTGACAATTGGAATTTGTCTTTCTTTCTTTTTTTTTTTTTTGCCAGTAAGAATGTGTGATGCTTGAGGCTGTTGAAAGTGACACAAGGTCAAACTTGCAGCCTGTATTTCCACAGACTGGTCTATGCATATGTATGTATATTAAAAAAAAAAATGTTCCTGATAGTGCTGTAATGTTCCGCACTATCCAACCTTCTGCATAAGCTGCAAATGTCATTATGTTTCTATTTAATCTTTGCGAGGGACACTATAAGCCATTTTAATATTCCTCTCATTGTCTGAAATCTTGAAGTTATTAGCCCACAGAGGAATAGCTACTGTCAATAGTTCTGTCAAATTTTGTATTGTCACTGCACACCAAATTACAGTGATAAGGCAAGAAGTGCACCGAATAGGAAGGAGAGGGGAGAGTGTTCCACATTTCAGTGGGAATTAAGCGGCCCGGGACTGTGTAGAGATTAACTGTCTTACTTGGCAGTCAGGCAGACAGTTCTTGGGTGTTCCCCTGCTTTCAATTTGTCACCCAAAATGCAAGACGCTCCTCCTGCGCTTGTTGCATCTCCATAAATTTGCAATTCATTTGTGCGTGCCGATTTTGACAGAGGCACTAGGACAGCGGCACTTTAACTGGTCATTATTTATCTCATTTATCTCATTCATGTGATTTAAGGCTGGACTGGTGGTTAATTAAGCTGTGTCAGCTCCCAGTCATGCCAATACTGCTGGGTCCTATTGATTTACAGTAGATTACCATCTTTAAGAGAGAAGAAAGAGGCGGCGTAAGGTGGTTTGGCAACCTCTGGCACTCCTCTCCCCTGTGATCTCATTCAATGTCAGCCAAGTGCAGCAGCCATTTATAAACTGACCCATCACTTTGTTAGCATTTGTTTTATTACTAGATGTAATGGTCATACTCCAGTATTAATATGTAGTAAATCTGTATGTAAATGTATATGTATATATGTATAGTATATGCACTCAGTGGCCACTTTATTAGGTCCACCTGTACAATCTAATGCAGTTCAGTGCAGCAGCTCTGCTATAAAGTCTACCTTTTAGGAAAGTTTACAGTGTTCAGTTTTTGTTGACATTGTGGAGAATGTGTAAATTTAATTCTATGTTGTACTTTGCAGAGGTCTTGTACTGGACTACATTATATTAAGAGGTGTTTCTAATTTTTTGTACCCCCTATTTATATACATGAAGGGGGACAGAATATTGGAAACAGCTTTCAATAAAATGCAGTCCAGTACAGCAGCAGCACTAACAATGAGCTCAACGCCAAACATAGAACTGAATGAACACCTCTATTACTGTGACAAAAAGAAAAGCTGAACATTATAGGCATCAGAAAAGTAAACTTTATGGCAGAACAGTTGTATTGGATTGTATTAGATTGTACAGGTGCACCTGATAAAGTGGCCACTGAGCGTATACTAATATAATAAAATGGAGGCATCATATAATGCTATTAAAACAGGTAAAGGTCAAACAGTTTTATAATGAATACCTTGAGTGTCAAATGTAGAATTACGTAAGTGAAAAAAAAGGTTACATGCTTTTTTATTTGCTTATTTATAAAGCAACAATGCACATAAACAGCATTGACAAAAGAAAGTGTAAATGTGACAGAGTTTTCTACATTCCCTGACCAGAATGTTAAAAGACAGTGAAGAAGAAGAAGATCCCATGATAAAAACACAATTTGAAAGTCATTATCAGCAGTTATAAATATGTTAATATATTGATCAGCTTGATTAGAGTCAACACATCACATAAAGACACTGTAGAATAAAACAATTTCCATTTTCTAAACCCCTTAACTACAAGTGAGCGGGTAAAGGGGGGACGACCGGCAGCAGTAAGGCTGAAAGAGAGAGAGAGAGAAAAAAAAACATTTGCACACTTTCAAACAAATAATAGGCTAATGCTCACATGTTTGATTGCCGTACACCACTTATTTTGTTCCTTAATAAATTAACAATAAGTACTGAGATTTCTTATATGTGGTGGAGTGGAATTCCACTCTTTAGAAGCTTGGATGGAAAAAAGCAGATCGGCTAAAGGAGGATTTATGCATTGTAATGATGAATATTATTTCACCAGTAGTCTTTATCCTTTATACTTTTTTGGGTCCCCATTAGCTTCCAGGAAGAGGTCACTAGTCTTCCTGGAGTCCTCAAGTCGACTCGGCAATTGAACAGAATACTTATGCGCTGTTATTTTTAGAAGGAAAATATTCTGAGTTGGGTCTGTTTATAATAGGTGGTGTGCCTGAATGAAACACTGACTGTAGTTACTGAAGGTGAAGCAGTCGGATAACACTTAGTTAAGCGCTGTCACATTAAGTGCTGCACAGGCAGTATAATGGCAGCATGTCTTCAAAATGTCCTCTGTTTTAGAAGTGATGTGCTCAACCACAGACAAACTTCTTTTGGTTCAGTGCGGTGCTGGATCAATCCATCGCAAAAAAGACTCCAGTAAGTTTCAACATGACTGAAAAAAACACGCTCATCTCTTATTTATCTTTCAGCAAGATGTACATGATGTGCAGCCAGGCGTTTTGGCTTCAGCCTTCCTCAGCAGCTGCATCTTCGCTTGTATTGAACTTTACTGGAGACTATTTACCAATTTAGTTGTTTT
The DNA here is from genome assembly GCA_900302555.1 of Myripristis jacobus. Lineage (NCBI taxonomy): Eukaryota > Metazoa > Chordata > Actinopteri > Holocentriformes > Holocentridae > Myripristis > Myripristis jacobus. The sequence continues at coordinate 16,273 of OMLB01021124.1, forward strand.
TTTTTAAATCTATGCTAGAATTCCTCTTTGCATAAGCCCTTTCTAGCTACCACTTATCACACTCGTGCTTTACTGATGGTTCCACAGCGGCTCTCCACCACTATGAACCTGGCAAGTGCTATCTGCTGCATTGTATCAATATGGGCTCCATCCAGGATGTGCTTGTTCCCACTCACTGACACTAGGAGATGAGAGAGCTGTTGGAAGTGAGGACACAAGGGGGAATGGTTAAAAGTGACTGTATTTGTGAGTGTGTGTGCATGCATATGTATGTGTCTGAGTGTGTGTGCTGTAACAGGGATGGATATGGAAGTACAAATCTTAATCCTGATGCTGTTTGAAACTATAGTCCAGGCTCATGTAAAGCAACACTTGGCAGTTTCATAGTCTGGCAGCCCCGAGTGGCAGGGGGGACTAGTTTTTGGAAAACTTGAAGGACTTCGTTACCCATAATTCATGGAACCTGACATCAGTGAACTCATTTGACCTAAACATTTTCTACTTTAGAGGTGGAAGTGGTGAAAACCAAATATTTGGCAGGAGGTACAAATGTCCTTGGTGAATCCAACTTTCTCTTGGCAGAGCTCGTGCAAGCTGCTGTGTAGGAGACAATAATGCATTTCACTCTCGAGCTTGGATTTTACACTTCTCATGTGCCAAGAAGATTTCCTGTCTGTGTCCATACCCAACATGTAAAATGAACTTCAATAGGTAAATAGGATGAATCTGCAACATCTCAATTAGTGGGGATGGGACATTATTCTTTACCGCAGCTTCGGTTTATGATTTAGACTGTCATGATTATATTTTTACATAAGAATATTGCTTATAGTGCAGCTTTAACCTTGGAGTTGGGCCCATATCAAGATGAATAGCCACATTTAGGAAGCCTGTGCATGCCAAAAATATACCCTGAAAATTGTGCACAATAATTTCTCTGTGCAGGTTTGCCAACAAGCATGCATGTGTACACTCAGCAGTATTATGGGATATGGGATGATACACAATGGATAAAAAGGGATTACAATTATATAGCATCACAGAATGCAAAACAAAGGGACAATGCACAAATATGTTGCCACTTATCTGTAGCATTTACACCAAAGACCGAGATATCAGTGCATACAGTACATCTTTAGAGTTTCAGAATCACCACAGCTTGACTCTTTTCATTTGATGTCTCTTCCTCACAGCCAGGACCCCACTGGGAAGTGCTGTCTGTCCTCATCTTCATGTCCAATTCTTACATGGTTTTGTTTTGATGGTGAAAATAAGAATTAATCCATGAAAAAAAAGATGCTTAACAATACATTAATTCATTGCATTTCTGCCCTGTTGATTTATAAACCTGGTAGGATTATGCAAGCTTTTTTTGTGTTGGTCTCCACTCAATTCAATATTTCCAACATTACCTTATTTCCCTTTTCAGTTCACCCAATATAGAATTCCTGGATCCCATTAGTAATAATCATTGAAAGTGGAACTGTTACGCCTAAGCTACATTGCCGTAATGAATTAAGCTCATTGACATTTGTAGGAATACTGAAATTGTCCTGGCATTATGGTTTGTTATGTTCGAGCGCTTTGACAGTCCAGCGCTTTCAACTAACTGCCTATCCTCGCTTTCAGTTCCTTTTCATAATAATTTTTTCATCCTAATTTTATAGTCTGCAAAGTTGTTTATTTAGGCTTAATGTTGTTAGTTTTTGCCATTTCTCAGCAACCAAATGCTCAATTGAGAAATTAAATGAAGACTAGGGACAAAAGCTTGTTCACAGACAATTTGAAGGTGATTAGGCTTTTTAATTGGGAACATGCCATTTGACTAAAATATAGAGAGCTTAAAAATCTGTTTATTTTTTTATTTTGTTTCTTATTTTGTTTTTATTTGATCATGCACTGTGTTCAATTTGCCACTTTTGCTTCTAGGATGCATGACTAAAGTAAAATAACTAATAATGTCAGATCATTATTATAACATGGCAGTGTTATTGCCAGCATAATGCTGTGAGAGTTGCGCAGTTTGCCAAAACACGGCGATGATTGACGAGCTTACAGTAGCGGTGTGATTTCTGTCCCCTGAGAATGCAACATGCCTGGACACCATCCTGCTGTAAACACCAGTACAATGTCAACACACAACATCTGAACACATCTATCAAACCCCTCTAGGTCAATCCAGAATATTAACTGCAATCTTTAAAGCACATTCTTTTTAAAAACTAGCACAAACATTTTTGACATAGCACAACTTAAAATGATGAATTTGAACATTTTTTCAATCATTCAAATTAGCTATGGCACTTAACATCAACACATACACT
>OMLB01021127.1:0-15537 GCA_900302555.1 Myripristis jacobus
CAGTATCATATGTCAGATTTTTGTCTTGATGACTGATTTTTTTTTTTTCTACAGGTTTGAAATCTGTCTTTCCATGCATAGGCGGCTGCTGTCATGTGACTGGCTTAGTCAATTTGTGAAGCCTCACATGAATTGACACTTGTTAATTAGCTCAGTGAGATAAAGTGTTGTCCTGCATGGCAGAAACTGTGAGTTCAAGCCTCAACTTTTCATCTTCCTATTCTCCACTTGTTGCTCAGAATTGCCTAAAATTGCCCGGCCCCGACCATTGCTGCGCAGTACCTATAATTCTAGTTGGTCTTGTGATTGAGGGATACAAACTGATACTGAACATTGCATTGATGAATTCTGTGGTTATGTTCTGTTCTTGTGGGTTCAACAGGTCTATATTGAAATCTCCACAGATACATACTGATTTTTTATTATTTATATTACTATATAATTCCAAAAAATTTTCCTTAAATATTTTAACACATGATCCTGATTTTCTATATACACAGCTTATTAAGATATTTTTGGACTTCTGCATCTCTATTTTTACTGTAATACATTCCATAATGTCATCCAAAGCGAATGATTTATTTTTGATAGATTTGCATTCATATTTTTCATCATTATACAGTGCTACTCCCCCACCTTTAATATGCGTCCTATTCATGTAAAACAGTGCATATCGCTCCATCCTGACCATGTTTATATGTTCCTCATTAAGCCATGTCTCGGATATCGCAATCGCTGTAAACTTATTATCAATTTTTCTTAAGCATTGTTTAATCTTTGACAAGTTCAAGATGAGGCTCCTGCTATTAAAATGAATAAATGATATTGTCCCATCCATCTTAATATTTCCTTTGAAATGCTCTTCTGTATAATATTCACATTGTCTATGTATGTTCTCATAGAAGTTATTGTCTGGATCTATGTCCTTTTCAATGTCTTATGATTTGTATTCCGTGTATTTGAAGGTTTCCAGGTTGAGTTTTTCAGTCTCAGGTGGTTGATTATTGTCCATGCTTAATACTGAGTTTGAATAGGCTAGTTTACCTTATTGTCTGGATCTCTTCCCTTTTAATCCTCATACTTGTCCAGTTGTCTTTCTTCCCTTATGATCAGCACTTTGGCCCCCTCCGGTGATCCGTTTAACTTTATGAACACTTTGCAGCTGGCCGTTCATGTGGCCTGGATCTTGCCTTGTTTTTTCAGTCTTCATGCTTTTCTTGCAATATCCGCATTTTTCTTGATGAGGTGTTCATTCAGGTATAAACTTGTCCCCTTTAGTTTGGATACTTGCTTAAGAAGCTCCTGCTTTTTATTTCTGCTGCACAGTCGCATGATTATAGCTGGGGGGGCTTCTTTGTTTTTACTGGGCAAGGTGTGACAAGCCTCGATGTCACTGCTGTTGACAGAAAAACCCTTACTGGCCAGGAAGCTGACCACCTGATGTTCCAGCGTTTCTCTCTCCCGCGGGGAAGCGCTGGCCCCATCTCGAGCGGCGTCTCCAGAGGCCACCGATGAGTAGGCCCGGTGCCTGGTCTTTAGGCCGGTGATGATCAAATCATTAATCCGGAGGTACTGCTCAAGATCTGCCACTCGGTTCTCCAGGGACATGATGCTTTTTTCTTTTTCCGCACTTTGCCTCTTGAGTGATTGGACTTCTTCCACCAACTCCATGATCTTCTTTTGCTGGGCAGCGATCATTGAAATTTCTGTCGACATAAAGAGAATAATTTCCTCCCCCTCTTCGCTGGAGATTTTACTCTTATTTCCTTCCCGCGACATCCCTTTGTTTTGGACCCTCCAAAACTTCTGGGGAAACAAAGATCACTGACAGTAGGCTGAATGTCTCTATGGCACAGAGACAGGCTTGGGTGCAAGCTACACGCACATGGAGGAGGGGCAAACTTTTAATACTGTATTCACAAACTGCAACCAACAAATCCTACCCCCACCCACTGCCCACTTTATCATCTATCTCTGCAGGAAAAAAAGAGTATAATTTAACTGTTCATTTCTCAGTGTTAATTCATGACGTATTATTGATCAAGTCTCGCAACATGCATATATGACAAAGAGCAAATAGAAAATGTTAATAAATGCTGAAAGTGGCTTTGTTTCCATCAAAATAAGCTTTTGATTTATCAAATCACTTAAATATTTATTCACTTGAAATTTCATCACTTGTGTTTGGATTCAGACGCCCGTCCATCACAGCTATTTTTATAATTCAATTTTTTGTTACTTTCAGCCCCCTTAAATTTAGGCCAGCTGCACCAGGCGATCGATCAGTGTTGGCAGACGGTACAGTGCTACCTATGGGACTACAGCAGCTGAGAAATTTCACTGAAAGCTCTCTATGGTGACCAAAGTGGGGGCCAGGATGGAAGAGCAAAAACAGTGTCGAACCAGGGTGCAAACATGATACTGACTGATACATGTTATATTTATACACAGAAAGCGAGGTAAGTCATGTGGGCTACAGTATTCATGCGTCATCCGTTACCAAGCACTAAAGATGCTCTGGCCAGTTATAGATGGCATTTCTTCTTTTGGAAAACTACATTTCTTACATAACTTTTTTTTTTCTCTCACCAACTCATCAAATAAAGAGCAACACACATGCAGTGCAACATCAATAAACATGCTGTAATGTACAAATGGTGTACTAAAATGTATCCAGTTTTCTTTAAATATAGAAAAACAAGTGTACAAAGGGATCATTGGCCCCATGATTTACAGCAGGGTTAGGCTGATTGGGCAAAACAAGTATCTGGTACTCTGTTTTTGTGCATCACAGGCGATGGCACAAGGTTACTTTTGCCATGAGATTTTTGAGTACGATTTTTGAGTTTTGTGAAGATGCATGGGAGAAGCAAAAGTGCACATGCAGCGTAGTTGTAAAAGGTTTAGGATCCAGCACTGTGTACCTGCTTCACAGTAATATTATCATTCTAATAATATTGTAATGATCGAGTCATTCGGATTGTGATTTATTACGCAGCTATGTTTAATACTTTATTCTGATTGGTCCATTCAGGCACAGTGTGGTTACTTCTGAACAGAAGACCGTCATCGTGACCGTTGCCTTATCACCGTACTGGTCGTTCCAAATTACTGCACTGCTGCTGTGTTGCCTGCAGACTCGTCTTGGCAAACGAACCACATATATAGAAAGAAGTCTCTTCAGCAGCTGATTCATGACACCCCGTGCCAAAAACATATTATGACCGCTAACTAAAATTTGGCTCTGACCACTTTAGACGGAGAAAAGTAAAGTTTTACCCCATCCAAGCACCAGCAGGTGAGTGCCTCTCCTAGCTAGCTGCCTGCCTGTCATAGGTTACTTGGCTTCTGTGAAATGTAAACACAATCGCTCCCCACTTACTCCTAGTTGACCTTCACAGTAGCCATTTTGACATGAAACAGCAGGCTAAACACAGGTGCTTCTAATGATGTTAATCCAGGTGCTGTTTGGTTTAAATGCCACCGAATCTTGAATGAATGAGTCCATATGAACACAAGGAGCCCAGCTCTGTTAGACCTGAATGGAACAAAATCTTCATTAAAGTCATTAGTAACACCTGTGTTTAGCTGTTGTTTCATGTCAAAATGGCTGCTGTGAAAAAGGTCTATGAAATTACCACTTGGCAAACAAAACAAAACAAAGCCAACTGTTTTTTTGTTTTGTTTTTTTCTGAGTACAATTGTCCTGAGAACATTTTGGGTTGAAATCTGTGTTCTGTGAAATCATATTTGTTCATTTGGTCTCACTGGGTAGACTCTAACTGCTGTTTGCTTTTTGAGAGGAAAAATATAAACTATTAGCAAGACAGAAAGCAAAATGGAGATGGAACAAAGCAGAGTGTGCTCATTTTCCACCACTGAACATTTGGCAAACTGTGACTTATAGGCTACAGGCTTGGAGCAATAGCACAATCAAAATCACAAATAGCCATGATCATCATCAATAACCATAACAACAGTGACAGTTTGATTGAAAGAAAGCTTTAAGTTCTTGCTGATGAGGCAGTTGCTAAAGTGGTTGAAGAGGTTTATATAGCAAGTTCTCTGCAATAGTGACTACTAAGTATGTGGCTTAAGGTAGAAGGAGTCAGGTCTAGAAAATCAAACACATTTATTGTTCTGCATGGTCCCCTCCTACATTAACACACTTAAGCCAGCAGTGATGGAGCATATGGACCCTTCTGTGCAGAAACCACTGCCTTGGGCCCCCAGGAGGCAGTCCTCAGTAGGGATACCAAGGTGAGGAGATTTTCCCACTGAGAACAAACTTTTGACAACACTGGCGTTACCAATTACACCGCACATTTTCCAAGAAAACATATTCATCGGTTCAATATCTGTGGAGCGCTTACTTTGATCTTTAATGTTAGATCTTCCCCTAACCTTCTAAACAACACCAATGCTTAGAACAGGCGCTCTGAAAGGTATTCCTCAAAGATCCGCATCTTATTTTATTCAAGGTCAGAGGTCCAGAGTGATTGGCAATGACAAAATAACATTTAATCAACTCACTTGTATTTGCAGTTGTTTCTCTCCTCTTTCTGGTGTGTTTCAGTGACAGGGAGGCCCTCCACACACACACACACACACACACACACACACACATACACTGAGTGGAGGAGAGGAGAGACAGTTAACTAGCTGAAGTGAAGATAGCATCATTCATCTCTCCACTTGTTACAATGCTGTAAGTGCAATAAAAGGTTTGCCCCAATATTGTGCAACAACACACAGAAAACGTTACACTTCATACCATATTGTATTCATAGCACAAGGTACCAAGATGTGTGTGTCGATTAGAAATGTTGCCTCAAGATGCCACCTTCATCAGACAAAGTTCAGAGAGTGCCTCATTAACATTATAAGGCTCTTTATTAGCATTGGGCTTAAATCCAAAATACTGACAAAAGGCTCTTTTGCTTTTTGTTTTGACACGAAATCCTCCATCATCATCTTGTCAGTCAATCTCCTACTCTCATCACTTGATAAGTGAAATCTGACTCCTCGCTATTCTGTGCTGTGTACGGACTAGACACTTACATTTTTAACTGTATATAACTTTAGAACTGCAGCGTCATCAGTTTTAAGGAACACACTTCGTATTTTACAAAAAAGAGTTTTTTTGTGAACATTAGCACTGACACTCAAAATTGCACTAAATGGGTTTCATTTCTATTAAAAAAAAAGAAAAAAGAAAAGAAAAACACCGGCAGCGTGTTGGGCAATTAATGTAAATGATGTATGCCCGAACACAGTGTATTACCAGTAACACAGATTACAGCAGCATTGTTGACATCCAAATGGCAACCACCAACTCTTTGGACCTGCCTTGAAAATGTCAACATTGTCCCGTGACTTGTGTTGAGTCTGTTTCTGATTTGGTCCAAGGAGTTTCGGGACCCAACGAGGTGACACCGTGGACATTAGCAGTTTGTTGTAGATGACTGCATGGACGCGTTCATCGGAGATACCCATCTCAGTGTCAGTACCATGCTAGGCTACTCATCAATCCACCATAATGATGTCTTGCCAGTGATCTCCTGTGTTTGGACAGGGACTGGTCTTCTTGGACAGGGGTTGTCTTCCAGCCTCTCCCTGCCACATTTTAAATTAGCAGCTCATTTCTTTAGGAAGGGGTAGGTAGGAAGGGGCGTCCTTTGCATGTGTGGCTACTATGTCCTTGTGGACCTCACTGGGTATAACGCCCTTGAGACAGAGTCAGCGGTTGACTGCAGAATGGCTGATATTTTTCATTTTCTCAGGAACCACACAATGTTTCCCTTTAACGGAAAAAGAACTCAAGTTATTAAGTCTAAACTTTTTGTGCAATCACTCATCAAGTGATTCATTCCAAGAAAACTGTACAGCTTATCTACCTCTAACTTATGCTATGAACAACAATAACCTCTCCCACGTAGGCAGCCACATTATCCCCTTACAATATTGTATATTCTGCATGTAATGATCTTTTTTTTTTTTTCATTTTAACTTCACCAGTGATCGAATGACTGCAAGGCTCCTGTCTTCAGTGCATTGATCAATATATGGCACCTAGTGCTTAGGGCATATAAACATTCTTATTTTTGTGTTTGTCCTATTCCTCAGAGAACACCCAACCACACAACCAAACAGGCCCTAGGGGTTAGGGTTAGGCTATCTGAAATTGTTTTGAAAAAAGCTGGTCATTTGCTAGTGTAAACTGCTGACCAGATGTACACAAGGCTTTTTACTTAATTTCCTTGCAATATGACAGCATTTGGACAAAACTAGCTATACGAAGCCAACCAATACAATACATAGTACGTACTATTATTTAAAATAATCTGGTCTCAAAATTTGAGTCCAACCCGAGCCCCACCCTAGTGAACTGAAGCCTGAATCCAGCCCAACTCAACGAGTGGGTGACAATAAAAGAGCCAGCCTAAAAAACCACCGATCACTCGATTTAGAGAGAGAGAGATAGAGAGAAAGAGAGAGATGAAGAAAGGGGGGTGATCACTTAGTGGAGCAGAGCAGCAGAAAGACGGACTGCTGCGCTGATGAGAGAGGAGATACCACAGTGCTCAGAAAACAACACAACTCACAGCAGATGGAGAGAAATGCTCTGCATGTTGCATAATCAACAAGTTGGAGGTATTTATTTATTTCCCATCTCGCTATAACCTATTTTGCCTGTTAGAAAATAGGTTTTTGTAACTTAAGTGTGCTATGACAACACTTCAGAAAAAATGCTCTACAGTCACACACTGTGGCAGTCTGACCAAATGGAAACCAGTAAAAAGTTTGAGTCAGGCCAACGTCGAAGCCCACAAAGGATTCATACATTCCGACTACACAAGATCCCTTGTTTCTCACAACACAAACAAATTTATGATCAATTGCAAGGCAGAGGAATAAACACTCAATTTGAATAAACACAACCACACAATCAGTTCAATTTCAAAGTTTATATTAGAGCAAATGGAAAAGAAAAATAAATTTCTTTATAGTTCAGTCCTGCTCCATATAATTCAGTTCAATTTATAAAGCAACAAAAATAATCCACTTTGGGTTTTTCCAGTTATCTCTACCAGTTCAGTTAAGTTCAGTCAATGAAAATATTCCACTTTGGGTTTTCACGATTCCAACTAAACAGTAAACAGTATACAGTATGCAGATCTCTATCTCTCCCTCTAAATGGTTTTCTTTGGTCCTGCACTTTTAGTAAGTTTCAATGGACGTGTGCACTACTCCGCTCTAACTTATTTTTTTTAGAATAAACCAGCCCAATCCTGGCCTGACCCATAAAATGATAATACTGTACAATGTGACCTTACTTTGAGAAGTCTGCTTAAAGCTACAGTAATCAAAATTAAAAAATGCATGGAGTAAGCATATAATTTAATAGTTGGGTCTATATTGCTCTGATAGTTGCTTATAAATGACATGCTTATTCCTTATTTGTCACGTTGAGTCTACATGGTGCTTGTTTTGCTGATTTCAATTACTGTGGTTATCAGTGAGCAGTAATGCTGCCTCTCTTGGTAAATAACATTTCTCTTAGTGCAATCGTACAATCACAAGTGCTGAGGCACGTAGGATGGATGCAGATCCAATTCATACCATGAAGTTGACAGCTCAACCCAAATGAACATCAGTGGCATGGCGTGTGCATTGTGTCCATGTAGACTGACCACAGTGGGAAGATAGAGAAACAGAGAGATAGAGATACAGAGATTTAAAGACAACAAAGATACAACAAAGATGAGGGAAGAAAAAGAATCATGGTGGATAGAGAGAGTTGCGTTGGCAGGAGAAAAGAGGCCAAGACACAGAGAGAGCGAGACAGAGCATGAGGCGTCATAATAACTCTGGACAAAGGGCCATGCTTGGCTAGACAAATTGCTTCACAGCATGCCCTACTAGAAAATACTGCAAATAAAAGATGACAAAAAAATTCCAGTAAGTGGAGAGTGGGACAAAAATGGGTGGAATGAACCCCAAGGATACAGTGTTACAGAAAGAGCTGGTCCAAATGGGGTGATAGAATAATTGCTTATCACATATGACTGCATTCAAGGAGCAGGGCTGCAATTATGAAAATAAAAGGCATATTATAAATCACAATCATAACCCATAACAGCTCAAATAACGAAGAATGGATATAAATGCCTCCCATTTGTACAGCCCTTTCAATTCATTTATCCAGGGAAGCTAGACTCTACCAGCATGCTGGTGATGCAAGCGCAAATGCACTGATTTGAAATAAAATAAATAAGTAAATAAATTCTATTAGTGCAAAATCCGTCCTGTCAGACCAAACTGCTGGTGTGCGCTGGTATGTAGCTACTTTCCTAAACCCTGACAAATACATAACCTTTTTAAAAGTACACTTCAAGACATAAACTAAAAGCCTGAAATCTTTATTTCTGAACAGCAATAAAGAAAGTTTAATGGTCTACAATGAACGTGATGCATCTTTATTCTGAAAATCTATAAAGGCTGTGTGTGAACAAATCAGGGCTGGAAAGATATCTATGTCACTTTTCACAAACAAAGTTGGCATTTATATTAAAATGAGTATTTGCAAACTTTGATGAAAACTTTCACCCATGTGCAAAATGTTTCAATGACACTTTAACTCAACTCTTTATGCTCCTGTTCAGATTGAACAGAATAATAAGAGGAACATGCAGGTGTAGTGGACGTGCCTGGCCTGTAGCACATCTGTGTGATCTGTGTTGTGTTCTACAGCTGTGCTGATTGAGGGAAGGCCCCAGACCACAAACAGCTAGTGGCTGCTCTTCTAATGGAAACTGTATGATGGTTGTGTCTCTGTACAAGCCAACTGAAATAAATAAAATTAAAAATGTTCTGTAACATCCAGTCTCTTCCACGTACTCGAGTCAAACTCTTCCTCTTAGTGAGCATAGCACAGACAGACATGCTGATTTAGTCATGCAGATAGTACATGACAAACATACTGTAGCTCTTACTAATAACAGCAAGTGTTTATGAAAATAAACTAAACAAAATGCCTCAGTGTGTAAATGTAAGGCAGGATGAACTGCGATGTCAGCATGTGGTACAAGTGAGATGGATAGGTAGTCAGCTCCTGATACTTACCTGGGGCGCATGAGCGGCAGGTTATGGCAACTTCCCAAGCACACATCTCTGACAACATCTGACATACCCTTAAATCCTTCTCTATATCAGGCCAATAAAAACCCTGCTACACAAACAGGAGAGTACAGTCCTAACCCTGATGACCTGCCAGATCGTGGATCCCTGACAATGCTTTGTCCTTTAGACTCTGTGGCAACACTTATTGGAATCCTCTCTGCTACAACCTGGGGCCCTATGAGTCAGCACCATGGTTTTCCCACCTAGATGGTTGTTTCCTGGCGGCAACACCTTAGAAATACCTGGCTCTTTCTGTTGACTCAACTGTAGCTGCTGGGCAGAGAAATGGGCAGTACATCATGACCACCTGGTACTTGTTGGATGTGTTGGGCCCAACAGAATGCTCTGAACTGACTGCTGCATCAATCCGGCCACAGAGACCTGACAAAGAGATCTGATCCCATTGGTATAACACGCAATCTTGGCAGCCTTCATGTTGGTGATGATCTCTGCCCTGGCTGAATCAACGGACATACCGCCAATATTGACAACATGGCTAAGGAATCCTACTTTTTTTTTCCAACTGGCAGCAATTGGCACTTCTTAGAGGGCAGTTTCAAGTTGTTTTCCCACAACCCCTGAAACACTGCATGGAGTCTGGATAGGGTCTCATCCTCTGACGGCACAATGACAAGAAGATCGCCAAGACAACACAGGTTCATGTCCCCAAAGATTCTGGTCATCATCATCATATGGGATGCTGGACTATTGCACAGATGAGATTGTATTCATGCAGTCCAAGGGGATTCCTGAAAGCTGTTTATATCTCTTCATCTTTCTCGTCATCTGGTGCATTGGGATGTTGAAAAGAGGTAAGGTCCATCACACTACAGAGGCAGTTGCCAAAGCAGCCAAACAGTCCAACTCCTGTGACAAAGGATGGGCGTCTTTAAAGCTTAGACATTCAACCACCTGAAGTCAGTGCAAATCCGCAACCCACCATCTTTCTTCAACACCACCACCAGGGGTAAGTGAAAAGACCAATGGCCATTTAGCACTTTAGACATCTGTTCACCCGTCTGCAGTGAGACAATGTGGAATGATGAGAAGTCCCACAAACCCTGCACACCTTCTGGGCGAGGCACTGCAGCTTGGTTGGTGAAATTAGCTGGCACTTTTGTATGCTGTGTGACCAGTCAGTCTAATGAGCTCACTAAGGTCCTCATACAGCCATTGTCAACACTAGCAATAGTCAGTGGCGACTGCACCAATGACACAGTGGTGTTCTTGACAGGTGTATTGTCAACCACAAGCACATAACATTTGGAAAAGGACTTTATGCACTATTGTGCTTGGCTTAAATGGCCTACCTGCTATAGCTTTAGCTTGAGCCAACTTCTCCGGCATGTGCTCATCAAGCCTCTCTTGGATTTCTCAGGCCAACCATTTTCTCTGCAGACTTGAACCTGAAAACACTTGCGCGAAGCTGGGCAAGGCAGTGTTTGATAAACATCATACTGACCTCATGGCCCAGGTCACCAATGCTATGGCCTTTCCTCCTCAGGCATTCATCTGCCACATCCACTGTTTTATTTAGCCTAATCAATATCCCATAGCAACTTCATCTAGCATGAGTAGTGTTTTATAAAAATCTACCAAGGGCATGCTTGTGTACATCAGTGTTGTTATCAAAAATCATATGGGGATTCACAGTGTGGTCAGTAGATGTGTTGTTACGCAGCTCTGTCCTGACCATATCCCCTGCTTTGTCCATAAGCCTTGCCAAGATTTCTTGTGAATGCTCATGAAATGGAATGGTTCACTTTCTTAAGTACAAAGTTATGAGATTTTCCCACATATGAACTATGATTTGACTGAGTCATCATCCCTGAATATAGGAGGCTCCTTTGCATCTGACTGCGTGAGAGCATTGATGTTAGGCAGTGGCATCTCTGAGGGCTGTTCTTCAGTTCTAGAGTTGTGTGTGCTAGTGTTGCACCTGAGCTGTAATGGAATCACCTAGTTTTTCAGCTAACTGTGTAATGAGTGAGACTAAGTCTGGGTTATGGCATGGCACGATCTACATAACGAGTCAAGGTTAGCTGTGGAGTGCCTTATGCTGTGGCCCCGCTGCTGTGGTCTCTAAGGATCAACTGGGTAACACCCTTCTCAAACTGGTACTCAAAAGGGACACAATTGACAGCTTCACTTTCAAGCAAATATGTCTCACTGTCTGCCATGTTTCTGTCACTCAAAGCACAGAGAGAGAAACAATTTAGGAAAGTAAAATAATTAAAATATCATCAGAATGGTTAAATCAAGAGAGTAATAAATAACTGAGTTGGATATCCATATCATTCAGTGATCAACTGTACATCAGTAAACAAGTCTAATAGCTGCTGCTATAGTGGCACCAACCCGCAAGTATTTCTTTCCTTATTTGATTTCTTTGCCCAGCCCATAGAAATAGCAAAGAAACACTCCATGAAGTTCTTCTTTCCTTATTTCATTTTTTTTTACAGTCGAAGGAAATAATAAAGAAACAGTCCGTTGAGATACCAGTCACAGCCCAAAGAAATACCCAAGTACCGTGAAAGGCGAGTGATTGCAGCTTTCCTCAGTGAATGAGCTGACGTCGCTCTTTAGACCAGTCCTTGAAAGGTCATGGCACCATTGTTACGGGCGTGCGTGGCCTGCAGCAGTCTTTTGTCTGGCTGGATGAACATCCGTTAACTTCTGTGTGATCTGTGTTGTGTTCTACGGCTGTGCTGATTGAAGGAAGGACCTAGACCAACAGCTAGTGGTTACTCTTTTAATGGAAACTGTAAGGTGGCTGTGTCTCAGTACCACCCAATAATAAATATATATAGATAGATAGATAGAAATGCTCTGTAACATGTACTCTCCTCCACACACGTGGGTCACCATATCCCTCCTCTTAGTGAGCATAGCGCAGACTTACATGTTGACTTACACTTTGCACATAGTACATGACTAATATAGCTCCCACGAAAGCAAAAAACAGCTGAAGTGTTTTCAATAAGATTGAGACAATAAATTAAATAAAATATAAAAATGCTCAAAGCATTTAATTACATATGAATTCTAAGCATGCTAAAGACAACCAGTATTATAAACACGTTCTTATACCGGTCAATAAAAAAAATAGAAATGCTCTGTAGCATGCGGTCTTTTCCATACACACGTCATCAGTCTCCTGTTAGCATATAAACGCACAGAAAACCTTGTAGCTCTTGGAAACACATGTCTACAATAAAACTGCGTAAGTGTATTTACAAAGTTTATATTTAAGTGACACACAGGTGTATGTTTGAACAGGCTACGAAACACATCTTGAACATAAACAACACAAAGTTTCTCTAATATTTATCAGGATTTGAAGTTTCAAACATAAAGATATGATTTCATCGCGGTTACACAGGCCTTAATCATTTATTTATTGATTCAGTCTTAATCTTTTTGATTTTGCCCACACACTATCTGCAATTAATTTTCATTAATTTTCATAGGCTGCTGAGTTGTTCTAGTTTCAGCTACTACAAATTCAACGTGTTGAATTGAATGACACATGTTTTTAAATTTATGTCAAATTATGGCTGCTTTCCTGGATCATGGGAGACAGAAAATTTCTTCAGCCACCTCTTCACCCTTCAACCCATTGTTAAATAACCCAAGTCTTTAGTCTGTTATATACAGTATCTTTTAAGCCATGCCAAACGAGTGTAACTTGTTGAATGAATGGATATATTAAAACTTTCCACAAACAAAGGGGCGATACAGATACCTGTGTCAGCTGCTGCTGTGTTATTGTCACCATCAAGGTGAGATGTTCAGCAAGAGGACAGTGCTCCAGTGTCCCCTTTCTCATGCCAGTGGAACTGACGCTACTGGCATTAACCTTTACATAATACGATTATATCGTACTAATTTTTTGTTTATTTCATAAAGGCTCTAGCAGCCTGAGCTGTTGTTGTGACATGTTGCCACATGGGCACCACGGTTGCTTAGTTGGTTAATGCTTAATTTATTAAACCTGCATCTCACCCACATTCATTTGTACTGTGCCCTGTGATTATAAACCTGGCACAGCCAGCTGATCTTGTGAGTTCATATTCGTTTTTGACTCACAAAACCATCTGGCCTCTCTCCAACCAAAGCCTGTGACTGGAAGCCGTCAGACCAGTCGGCGTCCTTTGAGGGACTACAGGTGTGGTTAAGGGGATGGTGATGTGAGAAAATATAGTGCAATAATTTGGAAATCAAAAACAATAGGACATCATTGAAGATTTTCCTTTCAAAAATGGTAAAAACTATGTATCAGAATGCTAACAAACAGCAATATGCATAACAATATTTTGCTCAATTTTGCCACAAGTCCTGTGTTGTGCTTCATCATATTCATTTGATTGGACAGTTAGCCACTCACAGACAGCTGATCCAGTCACCTGCTACATAAAAGTCTGTTGCTCCTGCTCCTTTCTCAAATAGTTTGAATCCAGCAGCGCCCAGACTGTATTTCCTGTAGTGAACAATTGTAACAAAATACTACAGCAAAATATGGTTAGGTCCATAAGTATCTGGACAGTGACACAATAGTCATAATTTTGCCCTTTTACACCACCAACAGTGGATTTGAAATGGAGTAATCAAGACGTGACTGAAGTGCAGACTTCCAGCTTTAATTTAATGGGTTGAACAAAAATATGGCATTGACCGTTTAGGAATTACAGCCAGTTTTATACATTATCGCTACATTTTCAGAGGCTCAAAAGTAATTGGACAAACTATACATGACATGCATATAATTATAAGGACTGTATTCAATATTTGGAGGAAAATCCTCCTGAAGTCTGGAGGCCATGGACAACATGACCAAAATCAGAGTTTCCTCCCTTGAGATTGATTTGGCTACTGCTAAAGTTGTTGCTATCTGTCCGATAGAATTTATTTGCTTTTTGAGCCTAATGATGGTCTCCTTCACCTGCATGGACACCTCTTTGGATCGTATGTTGAGGGTTCTGATAAACAGCTACCAAATGCAAATGCAAACACTTGGAATGAACTCCAGACCTTTTATTTTCTTAATTTTTCATGGCATAACAAGAGAAAAGGCCACATATGAAACTGCTTTTAAGTCCAGTGTCCAATGACTTTTGAGCCTCTGCAAATGATAATCACTGGCTGTAATTCCTAAACGGTTAATGCCATATTTTTGTTCAACCCCTTTCATTTCAAATCAACTGTGCTGGTGTACCAGGGCAAAATTATGACTTCTGTGTCACTGTCCAAATACTTATGGACCTAACTGTATATGCATGTGTTCCCTCACGCGGTGTTGTCAGATCAGTTTGTTCAGTTAACTTCTTATTTAGTTGTGGTTATATTGAGTTTAGTTCTATTTTGTTGACCTCTTATAGGCTCTATAGGACCTCTATAGGCCTAGTTATTGAAGTCTTGGGTTGTAATAATTTTGTGTTTTGGGGGTAAATAAAAATCCAGTTTTTTGATCTGTTTTCTCATGCAAGGCGGGGTGGTAACAACTACAGTATGTGTACCATGCATGTTATGCTTTTGTTTTAGCTAGCTTTTTCTTTGTTTTAAAAAATCTGCAGCTATATATCTATAGCTATATCTATGTCTATATATATCTATATATATACACTCCTGATCAAAATTTTAAGACCAGTTGAAAAATTGCAAGAATTTACATTTTGCACTGTTGGATCTTAAGAAGGGTCTACGTAGAGCTTCACAATGCAAAAAGAAGAAATGGGAGTGAGACAAAAAAAAAAAAATTGATTAGCAATTTATTGCAAACAAAAGCTTAAGACCACAGCCTTTAAAAGCCCAAATCTTCGCAAAAATGTGGATTCAGTGTTCTTTTCTGTCAGGTATCCACACTCGAAACGAATTTTTGAGGTGATTAACAAGAATGGCGCAGCTACTATTTACTGAGTCCTTTTTTGAAAATTTGATTTCTATTTTAGGGGGTTTTGGGTTTGTTTGTTTTTTTGAGATAAAGGGCTCTAGTTTCGCAGACCGGCGCAGCTGCGCGTTTGGCGCATTTGCTCCAGGCGTGCTGGGTGTGGCCAAGTGGATTTTGCAAGTTTGGCACGCCGTGCGCCTTGGCGCAAGTGGTCCTCCTACCGGCGCAAGGGAGGAGAGAAGGCGTGGAGTGGGTTTGACACAGCTGATTCACTTTAAATCAATCAAATGAGCCAATGTTCCCGCCCTTAAATGCGGTGCGGATGTGGCCAGGCGGATTTTGCAAGTTTGGCACGCCGTGCGCGTGGCGCAAGTAATCCGCCGTTCCTCCTACCGGCACAAGGGGGGAGAGAAGGCGTGGAGTGGGTTTGACACAGCCGATTCACTTTAACCAATCAAATGAGTCCA